>JAXGGA010001824.1:0-138844 GCA_038373865.1 Uloborus plumipes
TTCCAAATATTGCTCGTTAAATAAGTCCCATTATTAGTTTCTATCTTCGTGACAACATTGGTGAGGTAAAAACATCTTATGTACCTAATTTAGAAATTTTTTTGACTATAAACACTTTCTATTCTCTAACTATTGCCAAAATCATTTTTTTTTTTTATTTCACCCGTTAGCGATTGTTGACTCAGATAAATATAAAAGTCCTTAGAAGGCAATAAATTCCATACTTACTCCAGAGAAGCCTTGGTTCAAAATTTTCAATATGATTACAATCAATATTGTTGCTGCATGGCACCAAATTTTTGCAACAATGGGTTGAAAATTTAATCATTTAATGGGGAAATGACATAAAATTAACTGTTTTTCCATAATAACTTTTTTAAACTAAGCTTTTTAGAAATAAATTATAGCTTATCCTGCTCCCTGTTACTGTAGCTATCTACGGTGAAAAAATGGTTAAAATCAGTCCAGTAGTTTAGAAGATTACCCCGGACATACGTTTTCAAAAGTAGTCTTTTATGTATATAGATTAGTGTAAAATTAGAAATTTTTATAGTTTATTACTATAAAATTAGCTGTATTATACTGTAAAAACAACATTCATTTTTTACATTCTGAGGAGTAATTTTCTGCAAGGGCGGATCTAGAAATATTTCAAATGAGGAGCGATTAATTTTATAAGTTATACTTTACAACACATCTTGATTACCAAATGTTGGCCGCATATGTTTTGGACTTCGATTTCGAAACGTATTATGAGGTAAGCCCCATACCTCCCTTCTTCTAGCATCAAAGATAGCCAAAAAATGTCTTTTTGAACATCAATGTAAACAATTTATGAGTGTTGAGTCGCTAAAAGGAGGAGCGATCGCCCCCACACCAGTCCCTTCATTTCATTTCATTTCATTTCACACTCCAGGGTCCCCCGTACCTACCACAGCTTCATGGTTTAACCGGGATAGGGCCCTGAAGAGCGCTCTGTTCTTAATTTTGAACCAGAACCTGAGGTCGAGCAAACCCTAGGCCCGGCACCCCCAGAGGTATCGTTTCACTTGGAGGACTTTGTGACCACGACATATTTGACGTCCCCCAGCCACCATTAATCAAGACGGTGGATCTTTGATCGGCTGGAATCGAACCCGGATCCCTCCGGACACGAGTCCGACGCCTTGCCGATCGGGCCACCACGGCCCACACCAGTCCCTTGTAGTTGGGCCGTGGTACCTTGATCGGCAAGGCGTCGGATTCGTGTTCGGAGGGATCCGGTTCGATCCCAGCCGATCAAAGATCCACCATTGATTAATGGTGGCTGGGGGACGTTAAAAATGTCGTGGTCACAAAGTCCTCCAAGTGAAACCATACCTCTGGATGTGCTAGGCCAAGGGTTTGCTCGGCCCTTGGTCTGGTTCAAAAAGAACAGAGCGCTCTTCAGGGTCCTATCCAGGTTAAACCACGAGTTGTGGTAGGTACGGGGGAGGTACCCTGGAGTGAGTGAATGAGTGAAGTCCCTTGTAGCCTCCCATCCTTTCATGTAGCACTTTTCTATGATAACGAAAAGCCATGCTGCCCATTCTGAAGATCGTGAGCAGCTATTGAAATACGGATTCAATACAAAGTTTAGAATCTTAGAAAAATAAAATATGGTCTTAATGCTAAAAATTCTTAATTTTGTTTTCGAAGACTTTCGATGTACTGTTTGGTGCTGATTTCAGGAAAAATCATGAAAAAAATCCATCATGACGCAGGATTTTTTGGAAAATTGGTTTTTGTTTTTGCTGAAATCTTCCAAAAAAAAAAAAAAAAAAAAAATATTCTATAAAACAACTTATCCGGCATTTTGTTTTTTTTTTCTTTTAAATGCATAAAAAAATCCAATTCTTGGTGACATTATATTGATTTTTCAACAATAAATTACTTTTTAACCGACTTCAACAAAGGAGGAGGTTATACAATTCGTCGGAGAATTTTTTTTTTTCGGTATGTTACAAGATTACTCGAAGATACCTGGACCGATTTCAAAAATTCTTTTTTTGTTAGAAAGGTCTTTCTTTCCGATTGGTCCCATCCTCTCGTGGTCCGAGTTCGATAACGGGAACCTGCAGAAATCTTTCGAAAAAGAAATTGGGATCACAGTAATCGTAATAATGACCATTTTGAACACCAGGCTTCTCTGGATTGCATAATGAAATTCATTTCTATGGTCTTTTTGAAAATTTTAAACCGAGTATCTTTCTATGTCCTGCTTTTTTCTCCTTAACTCCAACGAACTGAAAGTCGTACCAGGTACTAATTGATTCGTAATATTTCAGGTTTTATTAGTCTTAATTTACATAAGTTTTGATAAAGGAATTCTGAAGAAAGTGAGGAAAATCTCCAAATTTTTACTCAAATTTAAAGCGATTTGTCCTAAATGATTAAATATGAAATACATTGTTACAAAACGTGATTGATATGAAACAGTTATTATAATGATAATGAACATTTTGAATGAAGGCTTAACTGAAGCAAACATGAAACTCATTAGCTTGCCACGTACGTAATACGTCGTAAAATTTTATGAACCGCCAGCATCTAGTGTTGTTTCGAAATATAAATTAGTTGAAAAGCCGTTAATATTTAGCCTTTGATTAAATTAGTACACAAATAAATACCAGAGAATAACAAGGATTATTTTTTAGTGTTTAAAATTTTAGACGGGTTGATACTTTCTTTCTTTTTTTTTCCTTACATAGTTTATTTTATAAAGCATTTGCTTAAGCAAATTAGGTGAAGTTTTGTAATGGAAACATTACCTTATTTCATATGTACATTTACACTAAAAAGAATAAAATAAAATATTTTTGGAAAAAAAAAATTGAACCGACTTCGGAACTTCACTCGGCAAGTGCTCTAAAAAGTAAAAAATAATTTTATTCTTTGAACACCATCGACACTACATTTAAACATAAGTTTTGAAGTCGGTGCAAAAACTATAGGTGAAATGATGTTTATCTACATTTTGCCAACATTTTTCAGAGAAACCATTGAAAATTAAGAGCTGAATATTTGTACCATTGCATAAATATGTGGTTGTCAATGTAGTGTTTGCGAATGCGATTAAAGAACCTGGATACATTGTAATTTATATATATATAGTTAAATTATAGTTTTGTATGATACTATATAGTGTTTTTGCACCGACTTCAAAACTTATGTTTAAATGTAGTGTCGATGGTGTTCAAAGAATAAAATTATTTTTTACTTTTTAGAGCACTTGCCGAGTGAAGTTCCGAAGTCGGTTCAATTTTTTTTTTCCAAAAATATGTTATTATTGGTCCAAGTGGATGAAAAAGGAGAAATAATTAAATTATAGTTTAAAAAAACTAAAAAATATGCTTTTCTCATTAACCCATTTATGCCCAGTAGCCTAAAAACGGGACACTTGTTAGTTACTGCATACAAAAACGAGTGATGTGTATGTCATTCTACTAAAGCTGTTTTTCACGAGTTAAATAGTCCTTCGTCTTGAGAAAACCTGTTAGAGCCACTATTTGGACATCAGAGTTTATTTATTGACAGCTATTTTCAGACGAATCAGTCAAGCAACGATCCAGCATGGGCGGCCACAGAGAGTAAGATTTTTTTTGCGAACTTATTTTTCCTAAACCTAAACTATTTTAACATGATTTGCTTAAAAAAATAGATGCCTTCTGTAATGTTATTTTGCAAAAGTAAAGTCAAGTAAGGTCGTATTTTGCGCACATATCTGCCTAGTCTCCCATAAACAGGACGTTTAATAACTTAATAAATATGTCAACGGCGATCTATTTTACGCCTAAAATGTATACAAACCATTCCAAGTAAGAGTTTTAAGCAGATAAAAAGAGAAAAAAACTGTCAAAAAAACCTTGGGCATAAATTGGTTAATCAAACTAACATGCACTTATAATGCATCAAAATGAAACATAGTTTAGCCTTTAGTGTTAATAATAGTATTAAATATATTACTTTTATATTTGCAAAGAACGTGAATTTTATCTTTTATTCAGAGTTACATACTAACAACTGAAACACTTATAATACATCAGCATGTAATACAGTTTAGCCTTCAGTATTAATAATAGTATTAAATATATTACTTTTACATTTGTAAAGAACGTGAATTTTATCTTTTATTCAGAGTTACATACATACTGACAAACAAACCCACATGTGAAACTAATAAAAGCGTATTAAAAATGCCAATTTTTGTTTATTCGCAGAGCCAAAAAATGGCTATATCTCCGGAATAAAATTGTTTCAAACAGCTACAACCGTTTAGGACTACAGAATGTTGATGTGGCTTGCCTGTTAAATTTTGCACGGCACGACATTTAAGAAAATGTATTGTTTTTACATAGAATAACCCTGTACTAAAATTCTGAGAGAGAAAAACTCAAACTTTCTTGAGATTAAATTTTTTACGTCGAGTTATCTAAATAGAAAAACCATTTTCATTTTAATTTTTGCTGTTTCATATTTGTTTCAGCAATACGGCTACATGGTCATTCCATATAAAATCAACAAATATTCAGAAATTTTCTTGCCATACTATTTTTTATTTTGATAAAATTTAGTAGGAAATCTGGCATCAATATTCTGTACTTCTGACCTGAGAGGTTTTATTGTTTTCTTGAAACATTTCATTCCTGAGAGAAAGCCTTTTTTTTGGCTCTGCGTATGAATAAAATTTAGCATTTTTAATCTTTCCTCTTCCACTTTTACCAATTTATTGCTGAAAAATCAATAAATACCACCAGAATAGGATATTTTCTATACAAGTAAAAGAAAAATAACCGCTTTTGCTAGATAAATTGTTGAAGAGAATACATTTTGATTGAATAGTTGAGCAAAAATAAAAATATAGTTTACAAAAATCCTGACGTGATGAAAAATGATGGATGTCATTTTCAAATCAGCACACCAAATAATGTAAAGATCAGTGAAAATGTATTTTGTATTTTTCAGAAAACTTAATTTCTCACTGTTGTGCAATTTTGAAGTTTTAGCAGAAATTAGACTACTAAACTTACTGTTCAATTACTTTTTATTTACGTCAAAAGACTTAGGCAGGAATTCAAGTGAAACATGGACGATCGCAACTCACCAATGCAATCGCAAATTCCCAAATGTGGATACGTTGCAATAGCTACGAGATGCGATTCTAATGTAATTCGACTTCCAGTAGCGATTGCAATTTGCGATTGCTTCGAAGCGATTGCAATTGTGTTTCACTTGAATTTGACCCTTAGAAAAAAAACTGGAAAGAAAGGCGACCAGAAAACTTTCACAAGCTTGATCTTTGAAGATGAGAGGGTACTTGACACCTGGATTGTGAAATATTGTGAAGATTGAGAGAAGCCTTTAACGAAAGAGCGACCTGAAATAATAACGAAAAAGACTTCCACATTGAGTTGAACAACTCAACTCACCTTTTTTGTTTTTTGATTATCTTTACAATAACGAGTTTAGAAATATACTAGGTTCATCCTGTAATGTGTTTAGCACGTAATAAACGAATTTTATATTTAGTGCTTGCGTAAATACGACAAATGTAGTAATACGTTTGTCCATTTTTAAGCTTTTGCCCCATAAAACTCATTGAATATATACCATTTTCCTTCACTTCCTGCAAATTTTGAAACGACAGACTAAATTTAATTTTACTTTTTTTTCTCTCCTTTTCTCTTTTGTTACTAAATCTAGAATTCCAGACAACAATAGTAATTTATTAAACTCAGTGATTCCGCAATTTTTAAGGTATTCTATAATTAAAAATCATATTTTTTAAAGTTTTTTTTGGTAATAAAAAGAAAATTTAATTTTGAAAATTTCATTTAAAATTTTATTGCATACTACTGAGCGTTTAAAACTAATATATTTATCTATTTTACGATATAAGCTCTCACTCGTCAAAAACACGATTTGTTACGTTCTATTACTGAGTTATAAAGCAATGATCACCCAAATAACATATTTTTACATGACTCAAATGTTTTATTAAGCTGGCATTAATCGTGTCAGAACTTGTGTGAAATTTCGAAAGGAAAAAGTGTTTAATGACGTATTTGTTATGATAATCACTTCATAAATCGATACGGTTTCTTAATGGAATTTTAATCAAGGATAAGAAAAATAATAATATCGATAAATATTTCATCACAGTTTCAACTCTCAGACAAAAACAACCGATTGATTTCACCCTCGAACTTTCACAACTTCACTTTCAAACCTTGCAACTATAAAACAAACTCTTATTTAAAAAGGCAAAAGAAAAAAAGAATGAAAAAAGATAAAGGTGGAGCTGCTTTTCGTACCTGGGTGTCCCGGAAGCTGTAACATTAACCACCGTTTGGACATCGTCTGCACAATTAACCGGGTCAATTCTCCCCAGGAAATGGAGAATTTACCGCTTTCACTACTTTGGATTAACTGCATGGTAATTCTTGGGTGTATAAAGCGATATAAAATTATGAAAGAAAAAAAAAGGGCGAAATCAATCACTAGGAGGTGGTTTGGGCATGCAAGCAGTTATTTTGTTACATTTATTTATTACTTCATTTCTAAGTTTCTTTGAAGATTCTGGATTATTTCCCAAGTGCTTATGGCCTAGATTTCAACGGGTAATGTGTAATTCATGTAAACACATCTTGACGTGAAGATTTTAAAAAGCAGCCATTGCGTAAAATGTGTTTGGAAATATATTTTCGAGCACTAGTGAGGGGGAGGGCGAGAATGCTTCTAGTATGTAGTTTTGTTTTTGTTAAATTGCAAGCTACTATATCAAAAGTTTTATGTGTATGAAAAGAATGAAATAATTAAAAATAGAAGCAAACCCTTATCAGTTGGCATATCGTTGTAGTCCAAAAGGTGAAAATTTAATATTACGCTAATTGTAGATTGTTTTACCTGGACTTAGGTTCTTTACACAGACTGAAAACTTTATTTTTTTCGAATTTGAAATGCATGATACACTAAAGTATATCAACAATATATACAAGCAGGACCTGATTACCCAAAAGGCTTGAGAAGCTTGAGCTTCCCCTTAGAATTTACAGGGGGCCCAAAAATGACTAAATAACTGCTTAACAGTTCTAGTTCCTGCTTTTAAATTCAGCCTTAAAGAGAGCTAGTTTAATAAAATTTTAATTGTGTAACAATGTAGTTTTATGTTAATTTTGGGAAGTGATAAATCTGATTCAACAACAAACCGCCCTCGGTTGCTGATGTATAAATTTCTATGATTTCGGAAAGAAAAGGGAGGGGGGATAAGGAAGAAGGAAAATCAACTTTAATCTGTATTTTGCAGGGTAATTGTTGAAAAAATATTCCTAGGCAAAAGTAAAGGGCCCTGAAATGAGGCTGAGCTTCCCCTAACTTCAGAGGTTAATCGGGCCCTGTATACAAGAGAAGAAATATTGCGTGACCTATACAGCATATTTTTCAAGCTGTATATATTACAAGATTTAATGTTTCTTTCTCTAAATGTAAGATCAATATGCCAAGCACATAACAAGAAATATTTTTCCTCTATAAACCAAAAATAAAAGTTTTGATATTCTTCAAAATATTTAAGTTTTGAAAAGGGTTTGTTGTGTCTTTTCTTGCCAAAAGAATGAAATAATATAAATCAATTATGCAATAATTTGCAAAAAAAAAATAATAAAAGGGAAATAAATAATAGCTTTTATTAATTGTGTAGAGTAGAGCATATACTATTTTTTCACAGAAAATAATAAATATTTCAATGATGTACAATGATTTCTAGTAGGTTTTTTTTAAACATAAAATGCTACAAAAAACTATAAAATTTTCTATGCTTGTTATACATTACTCCTAGACCTTACCCAAATACAACAGGGGGACATTTTTACGGGCAAAAATGTCGGTTTACAGATGTATAGGCATGTATTGCTTAAAATTACATAGTGATGTGCATTGTGTAATTATCTCATATAAATATTCTGAAGTCTTAAGAGTAGCTATTTTTTTCTTTTCAGGAAAAGTTTTCCTTTTCACCAAATTTAACCTCCTAATACACGGTCATAGGCATATTCTTTTCAAATAAAGTTCCACTAGCGTTATTGCCAAAGTTATGAAAGAAAATTTACTAAGACACAAAAAGTACGCGCTGAAAACAAATATTGAACTAACACTTTTACACTTTCCTACATTTTCATATTATAAACAATATCCTGAATCGGAGGTTTTGCAAATAAAAGACGACAGTCTGCCAGCAAAATAAAGATACAAAAACCTGCTTTTTTCGTTCTAGATGTGAATACAATGGTTAATTACTTTTATTTCAATTTCATATGGACACGAAACTGGTTTTGTCATTATACCGCGTATAATTTTACGTGCTCTGGCATATTTCTTACAATTGGTCTCAGAACAGGAAGCAATGTTTTCTCATTTCACTTTACTTCCATCGAAGCAAGTGAAAGTATGCAGCTGCTTTCTGTTCCTGGTCATACTAGATTAGATTTCGTACCTATTGTTAAACACCAACATACTGTTAAATATATCGTACATCTTTTAAAATGAGCCACCTTTTTTATTAAAAATAATGCCAAGCATTTTAAACGTTGAGCATTAGAATAGCACACATTTCTTCCCTCTTTCCCTTCTTGGGATTACATTTTTATCGATGTTTTATCACTATTGTAGTCACAGAAAACTTTTTATTTTAACCCATTAATGCCTGACATTTTTTTTCCAAAGATATTTTGTAGACTGGTTACAAACAATGTTTAATGGACAGGAAAAATAACTAAAAAAATATTATGCAAAGAATAATTCTTTTATTAAGGAAAAAAAATCGTCCCTTAAAAGTTACGATAGACCCCAGAGGTTACATCCTTTTTTTACTAAAATTTTTTCCTGCCTATGATATAATATTTAAAAAGACATTTCATAAGACGAAATAAAATCAGCAATGAACATAAACTGAGAAGCTGGGAATCACTTTGAAAACTTAGCTTTTTTTCTTGAGATTGTGAACGATGTGATTTTTGATAAAGATTATATTAAAACTGCCACAGAACGCACTTCACAATGGTTATGTGCAGCAATCTGTTAATAACGAATCGAAACAATACCGAGGTACTCATTGAACACTCTTATTTGGTTGAAATGTTCATTTGGGGGAAATTCAGACCCTTCTTTGGACCGTCCCTAAAAAGGGACGCTAGGCATTAATGGGTTAAACCTCTAAAACAAATTTTACTCCTCTAAGAAATATTTTCACCCCTTAAAAAACTAAATTCCTAGATGGATATCTATGTGTATGAATACATGTATGCACAAGTTGAGCATAACGGAATTCCGGGGCCACACCTTCCTCCAAACTTCTTGGTTGTGAATGAATGTATTGGCAATCCTGAATGGGGCCATTCTACCAAAACGCCGCCACCTTGTCCCGCACGTGACACTCACGTATTTCATCAAAAAGCAGTGATTTTGAAGGGTAATGGACGCACCTTTGTTGGTTAAGAAATCACAAACCAGTGTAAAACTTCTTAGGTAAAAAAATTTGTTCATTTCTTTTTAAAATTACTACAGTGAACTCTCACTTATGCGCCGGCCCAAGGTACCAACAGAAAAAGGCGCATAAGTGAGAGAGACGTATAAGCGAACAAGCCTATTTAAAGGACTAAAACGCAACATAGGCTCTAATGAGAGAATGAATAAGAATTTTTCTATAGAAAAGGGACACATATTTCTACGGTTTGGCAATTACTGTAACGTAACTACAATAATAAAGAGAAAACAAAAATTGTAGCATACCTAATTAGAAGCTGTTCCCTCTAAAACAATTCATAATGGATAATTGGCCCTCTCTAAACTCTAGTTCATGCGGAAAAAATGCCTTCCGTGAGCAATAAAGGCGAAATGTTAAAGAGGAAAGTGAAGCAAAATGCTTATTTCTTAAAGAAAATGAATAAAAAATTTTTAATTTTAGGGAAAATTCGGCGCATAAGTGAAATATTTATGTATGGAGCGACACAAAAACGAATGATACTATCATTATTTTGCTATGGAATGTGCTGGGACCATTTAAAATCGTCGTATAAGTGAAAAAGGCGCATAAATGAGGCGGCGTATAAATGAGAGTTCACTGTAATTTCTAATTAAACATACGAGTGTCTCGTGCGGGACAAGATGGCTGCGTTTTCGTGAAATGACTCATATGCTATTTTATACACATGTAACGATTGCAAAGATTTTGCATCTTCACCATGCAAATTTAAAGACAATTGTAGTATGTTTCGATAAAAAAAGACTTCCCACAAAGTTTTAACACTATTTTATTCTAATTTCTTCTCATACCATTCCATATCATACTCGCGATCTCGTTTCTCGTCACCAATGCTGCCGTGCTAAGCGCAAAAGTCGTATCTGCAGACGACTTCAAAATGAGAAATTGCCGTTTAAAGTTTTGCTTCTCAATGTATTTGATTCAGATAAAACTTTTTCAAATATTTTTAAAAAATACTTCCGATGGACAAATGACCATAACACATCGTGTTTAGATGAAATATGTGACTATTAAATATCTGGTGACCAGGGACGGACTGGGATGAAAATTCAGCCCTGGAATATTTTTTCAGATGCAGCCCCGGTGGGGGGGGGGGTCTGCCGGTGAACTAAAATCATGAACTTCTCCAAATTATTATACCCAAATAATTTTGAAATTTATTTACTGAGACCAAACTGAGGGCAGTAGCAGAATGCGGTTTAATACAAGTTTAATCGCGAGTGTATTTATTACTCAGATCGAATTTTGTAGTTTTAAAAATGTATTTTAAAACTAATCTTCGAAAATGTTGAGGGAAAAATGAAATTCGAGGAGGGTACTCCACCTTCCGTTTTCCGAATCGAAATTTGTAAAGGGCATCTGTTATACATCAATTAATAGTATAGAAAAGGGGGTCCAGGCGGTTTTCCCCCGGAAATTTTTTTTTAATTTGTAGCTCGAAAAATGCAGTTTTAGACGATCTTTGGTAAAATTCAGGAGACGAGGATTCGAGGAAAATTTTCGAATTAATCTTCTTAAAAATGCAATTCAGACAATCTTTGGTAATCTAAACGAGGTTCCAGGGAGAGACGTTTTCGAAGTTGAAATCTTAAAAACGAAAATCCAATCATCTCCGATTATGATAGGAAGAAAATTCGTTTTCGAAATTTTAGCTCCAAGCAAGCAGTTTTAAAAGACCCTTGATGATATAGGAGCAAAGAGGTGTAGAGGATAAAACCGAAAAATATTTTGAAATTTAAAAAGAAATAGAAAAAAACCGCAATTGTATTGTAGGTTATCGTTTGGTACGTTTAGAGGGTCGGCAATTTTTCAAATTGATAGCTCCAAAAATTTAATCTTAGTATTCAGTATTAAATTTTAAACCCTGCTGAATGTATTTTAACTTCTTATCTATTTAAAGCGTATTCCAGAGGCCTACGTTTTAGTCCCCATTTTGAAGGGATTTTTATAATAATATTTTTATTAAAAAAATTAAAAATGCAAATATGTTGTCAAGTCTTTACCCCAAGAAGGGCGTCTGAACGATGAAGAACTGTCTTCCCTGACGAACGTCTTGTATTACATTCATTACACCCGGGGCTAGCAGGTGACAAGACATGGCACAAGATTTCGTATCCTTTTTGCTAGGCACAAAAGAGAACCACGCACATGATGGCTACGAACCCTTCTAATGATAAGCACATGACAGACAATTGACCTAAACTGTTGGTCATTCAGAAGTACATCTACAGTAGATTGTTGATATACTTGCGTTAAAGTTCATCAGCTAGTTTTCTGCTTTGGCGGCCCTTTCTTCAAACATTAGAAATAGATGGCCCGCTCCCTTTCTGCAGTCGAACTCTAGAAATTTTGCTCTTGTCGTCTCGGCCGCCGGTGTATTTGTTAGTTTTACCGAAATTACTTCTTTTTTTGTTAAAAAAAAGTCTGGTTTATATGGGCCGGCCCTTTTTGGCCCAGGAAAGGACCGGCCCTTCTGTCATTTTTCTCAAATTCCCACATAGCCAGTCCGGCGCTGCTGGTGACCTTAACTCAATTTTGACAAAAAGTGCAGATACCACTTTTGTGCTTAGCACGGCAGAATGGCAACCAACCAGAAGAAGTAGGAGTCATTATTATGGCACAATACTAGCGCCAGTAGATGGGAGGAAAGACTTGAATGCACTCTACAACAATATATTTTTTTTTCTATTTAATAATGAACGTTTGTTAAGATATGTGTGATGTATGCTCACATTCTATCATGCGATAAAATTCGTTATATTTGCTAAATTAAGAAGCTCTCATTTCCCAGAAATGTAAGTTCACTGTGCCCCTGACTAGGTTCGATATAAGCATATCCAGAAAGTAAAGTTTACGAATACCTTTGTGCAATAGATGTAGAGAAAATTACAACGTTAAGAAGGCACAAATGAGCAGGGATACTGCAGACACATGTTTCAGCGTTACAAGGAACGCCTTTTTCACTGCAAAAAAGTATCCCCGCTCATTTGTGCCTTCTTAACGTTGTAATTTTCTCTATATCCAGAAAATTTTCGAAAAATTTCGAGCTATGTACTTAGAAGTTAATGAAAGATAATACCTATCATTTTTCGTTCGCAATTTTCTTCATCAATGCACCTCTAAATTATGAATTTTTTTCAAACAGAATATTCAGAAACCCGTTTGGACTTTTTTTTTTCTTCTCTGGGAGCCAAGGTAAAAATCGAAATTCCAAGCAACGGTTATCCCGTCTTATTTCTTGTTTACCATTTCTGACCTTGGCTGGCCGTTAACGCCTATTGTTCATCTCTTAGTGGTCATTAATGGCATTAGTTCATCTCTCAGGGGCTGTAATTGACCTTGGCTCATCTCTAAAAACAGAAAAAAATCGTATTCACTGATATCGATTTTGACTGCATGTCAAAAAAGTCAGACTCGGAAGGGGGGGGGGGTGTCTAAGTATTCAATGGCATTGAATGCAAAAAAAACAAAAATGCAGTATTCTTTTATTTGTGTGGATGTTTTTTTTTTTCACTAATATTATTATTGCTTATTTTGAATTGTGAAAACTTTTCGAGCAGTAATCCAATTGCGTTTGATAATGAAAACCTTCGCTCAAATTATCATTATTTGCGGCCACGTTCTTCCCTTTTCTTATTTTCAAAATCAAAAAATCAAATTCAAAAGGATACTGCATTTTTGCAAAAAACAAAAATGCAGTATTCTTTTATTTGTGTGGATGTTTTTTTTTTCACTAATATTATTATTGCTTATTTTGAATTGTGAAAACTTTTCGAGCAGTAATCCAATTGCGTTTGATGATGAAAACCTTCGCTCAAATTATCATTATTTACGGCCACGTTGTTCCCTTTTCTTATTTTCAAAAAGGCATTTTTTCCCCCTCAAGACATTGCAGTCAACCAAACGTCAGGATTACTCTTTTTACCTTCACAATCAGCGTCTAGTCCATTTTTTACCTTCAGTTATAAGTTCATAAATAGCTAAAACAGCAGATTAGCTTTGTTTTTTTTGAAAGTTAACTACCAATATATCAATAGTTTTAATTTTTATAATTGCAATATTTGTCAGAACTTCTGTTGAATATTTATAGTTAGTCCGACCTTCAAATTGGCTTTTTTTCAAAGCTGATTGTTAGATAAACACGCCAAACACTTTCCGTCAAAGGCGGAGTTGAGTTGCCATAGAGCTGCTTTCTAAAATCTAACGGCAATGCGAGATACCACGTCAAAGGGGACGCAAGAGAGCAAGCAGGCAAGGCCAGACGATACTGCAAGGTCAGAAAAGGGAGTTTTTCCATGCGACCCAGACCTTGCCCCAGGGCCCCAGATGATGCACCACTCCATGGCGGATATAGCAGGAATTTTGGAATGAATTACGCGTTGAGTGAGCCATTCGAATTCCATACATTCGCCGAATTATCGCCAAACGCAAAAATGTGGCGCCTTCATAGCGCGTCAGATGCCTTCACATCGCGTTTTATTTGAAGTTGTACTTAAACATTCTTGCTTTCTAAGATATTTATCTTTTTTTAATTTTGCAGCTTAAAGCAGTACAATTTTGCGAGGGTTTTTTTTTTTTTTTTTTTTTGAACTATCAACATAGTTGCAGTCTTAATTATATAAGTTGAAAGGAAATCTTTTTCACACATAAAAATGTCTCACTTGAAAAGAAAAAATATATCTGTGTCTTGATGTAATGAATTAATCTTTTAATCGTATGACTACAAAATAAGTAAATAAACAAATAAATAAATAAAAAGTAAAACAATAGTACTAACATTAATAACAATGGTGATGATAGTGGGACATGAGTAGCATCAGAAATAATAATAATAATTTAAATTGATTATTACATAAACTAAACAAGTTGTAGATTTTATTGCACGGAGGTTACTAGTTGAAATTATGTATATGGGGAACTCTCACTTATACGCCGCCTCATTTATGCGCCTTTTTCACTTATACGACGATTTTAAATGGTCCCAGCACATTCCATAGCAAAATAATGATAGTATCATTCGTTTATGCGTCGCTCTAAAGATAAATATTTCACTTATGCGCCGAATTTTCCCTAAAATATATAAAAAAATGTATTTTCTTTAAAAAAATGAGCATTTTTCTTCACTTTCCTCTTTAATCTTTTGCCTCTATTACTCACAGAAGGCATTTTTTCCGCTTGAACTAGAGTTCGGAGAGGGTCAATTATCTATTATGCATCGTTTTAAAGGGAACGGTTTATAATTAGGTATACTACAATTTTTGTTTTCTCTTTTTTATCATTGTAGTTACGTTACAGTAATTGCCAAACCGTAGTAATATGTCCCTTTTCTATAGAAAAATTCTTATTCATTCTCTCATTAGAACCTATGTTGCGTTTTAGTCCTTTAAATAGGCTTGTTCACTTATACGTCTCTCTCACTTATGCGCCTTTTTCTGTTGGTCCCTTGGGCCGGCGCATAAGTGAGAGTTCACTGTAACTGGTTAAAATTAAGTTTCTACGAATTATTTATCCTTCAAAACAGAATGTATACGGGTGAATATCAGGAAAAGTGCTAATTTAAGTCACAAATGAATTTCTCAAGCACTTCCAAATAAAAACCAAAAATTTTTCTTTTCCCATACAGTAAACTGCGTTGCACATACAATCCATGACAAAATTTTCAGGTTTTACTTTAATTTGTGACAATAGAACTCTTTTTATTGCCTCAATGTCATGTCGGCAGCGCGTCACACATTCGAATTGCAAAGTTCAAAAAAATCCTGTGGATTATAAAACATCGCAGCAGAAACAAATACAAAAGGAAATAACGTGTTTTATGTTCATCTATGACGTTTAACTCTTGAGTTTTAGATAAAATGAATTTAGATCGATAAAAAAAAGCAATTTCTGCTTGTCACAAGTTTTCATAACATGACGAGTGAACCAACTTCCGGAATGATAAAATCTAGACAAAACATTTTTTGGCGCCAAAAAATTACGCTGGGAGAAGCTCTAATATGTGATGTTTCAGTTCCGATGGAAAATTTTCACTTCGGCTGCATTAAATTATAGGTAAGATTTTTTCAATCTTGACTTTTCTGTTTCTACCAAATGAAGTGTCATGTCGGCAGCGGAATTTAAGACACAAAATAAAGTAATTTTTCAATTTATTTTTGCATAATGGAAAAGAAACCTATTGTCATGGACATAATAAGGTGTTTTTATTTTCGAATCTTCAATTAGGAATGTTCAGCTATCATATTGCGGGAAATTTGTCATGTCGGCAGCGGTCATGTCGGCAGCGCCGAAGTAGAAGGTATTTGTTACGAAACTGATGCGTGCGTTACCGATGTTTTTTCGCAATTTTTTCTTCGTGTTATGAGTTTGTTGAGTTTTAAAGTACAAAGGTAGATTCAAGTGCATCGTTTTTCCTGCTAAATTTTCCCATTTTAGCAGTTTATTCATTGTTTTTTAAATGCTTCAAAAACATTAATTTTTCCGCAAAATTTGAGTTTTCAAACAAAATTATTGCTTTTTTTCACCCTCTTTTCTTTTACATCAATATTCCGACCTTCGTTTCTAACTACTGCACCCAAAAATATAATTTTGTTTTAAAATGGAAAACTTAAGAACAGTTTAGTGAAAATCTCCCTCCCCCGCCAAACTCTGACTGTCTTGATCTAATTTCGTTTTTAAAGATTGTGTTAAGAATTTTATTTTATTTTTATTTTTAACTATTGACTTATTTATCTGTTTGAAAAAAACTTTGTCGCACTTATTTAGACTTTAACTAACTTTTAATCAGTCTCTAATTTTATTTATAAAACTAAAAAGCGTTTAGGCTCTGAAAATATTATTATATTCTAAGTAATAATTATTTTATTTTTAAACATAAAAGGTATTGAAAATGTTTACTTTTGTGCATTAAGTGTAAAATCTGTAATATTTGTCAGTTCGGTAGCATTCTCATCATGTCGGTAACGCTCAAAGACAACCCCCCCCCTAAAAGAGGGGTAAATGTTCACTTTGACGATGCCCCGAATTTTTAAAAAATATTGTTACTAATGTGTATTTGAAATACCCAATTAATTTAATTTTCTGAGTATCTTTAAAAATTGAAAATTTCCATGGTCAAATTGGCACTTTTCCTGATATTCACCCATACATTTAAATTCTTCACCAGTCAAAAACATAAAATGTATAGAAATGCAAGTCTCGCTTCCACCGTAAAAAGTAGTGAGATCTCATGTAAAACCAAGTGGGTAGTTTTGGTCAATCCCGTCATTTAAGCGGGGTGCAGGGGGGTCGATTGCCCATCCCCCCCCCCCGACTTTGAGAAATCAGTGTAAGTATAACTTCGATTTAACGATACCCGATTTAACGATTTCCCCAATTTAACGATACATTTCATTGGTCCCGACTCATATGCCTTGAATTTAATGTTAAAATTTCCTCAATTTAACGATAGCTTTCCTCGATTTAACGATGATATCGAAAAGGGCCAAATTATCTCTCGTCAAAAATACAGTAGTATATGTTTTAAATATTTTTATAACTATTTTACTTGCAGCAGCATGAGACCTCATGTTCCAATAGTAAAAAGATTCATCCTTCAGTAACGTCCAAACTTCTAGTATTCCAAACAAAATTTTTTTGCACCTTGAGAAGAGAGTGATCAGTCGAAAAAAATGAGGTCGAAAAAAGTGAAATTTTCTCAACACGAGAAAACAAAGATCGATGAAATAACTTTGAAAATAATATAAATGCACAATTTTCTTAAAGAAGGAAAATAACGTACGTTTAAGCGTTCACTTGATTATCAATAGTTTAATCCGTTTAACTTATAAGTATGCTTTTTCGATTTAACGATATCCTCGATTTAACGATAATTTTTTACAGTCCATAGGCAATCGTTAAATCGAGGTTTTACTATTTCCTTTTAGTGGGCGTGGTTTTTGTAATTTTCTGGTGAAATTGTAGGTTTGTAACAATTCTGGTGAATTGTGTGTTTTTACCATTTGCCCCCCCCCCCCCCTGGAAAAACTTGAAATGACGGGCCTGTAAAATACAAACCGTATGTTATAAATGACTTTACTGCATTGTTTTTATTTTAAAGACACTAACAATCGACTACATTCATCACGACGCTTCTAGACTAACAAAAATTGATCATCGTTACTTCAAATATGTGAGTTAATCAATATTCACTTCTAAATTTATTCCCTTTCAGATTGAAAAATGACTTAGACAGTGACGAATAAATCATATTAGCGTAACCTTAGACTTTAAACTAACATCTCCAACAAGGAAGCATATTTTTACCTATGACATAAGTTCTAGCACTGGCAAAACAATATTTCAGATGTTCATCTTCTTATTATATACTTGCTGCGTGGCCCGGCTCTGCCCGGTATACCTTGAATTGTAAAAAACGGGACTACTTTCTTTCAATCGGTTCACGAAAAATTTAGGACTCGGTAACAAACGACACACACACACACACACACAACAACCAATAACGAAATTATAAAACGAAAATTTTCGTACGTCACCAAAAGACGAAAAAAAGTCTCAATTGCACTGAATTGTCGCACTTAAAACAAATAAATTGGTAACTCATGGCAAGGAAATAAAGCAGTTTTAGGTTAAGATCACCGAGACTTTGCTTCTGACGTCAGAATCCTGCAAGGACACATCAGCCAACGCTAAAACAATGGGGCCACTCCCCAAAATGATTCGATTCCTTTTGACAAAAAAATTTAAATGCTTGGGTATTATTTTTAACATCTACAACACAATAGGAAGCAAATCGAATCTACGAATAGGGATAAAGATATCAACACAAACACAAGTAGAAGACCTTGGCCTCAATGGAGACGGTATTTGTCCAACGGAAGATTATTGATTGACAAAAATGTAATTAGGCAGCGAAAAATATTTTTCATACGCTGTCAATTTCTGTTTTTCAAAACCTGTATTAAATGTTTTGTATAAAATCGGATAAATTATATTGGGTAAATTAAAAGGGATAATAAATTGTAAAAATAATAATGCGAACCTAAGTGGCTGGCTGCCTATGTAAAATGTAACTTTTTTCAACATTTTTTAGTTTATAATTTTCTGATAAATCTTGACAGAGGGCAGTCCCCCTACCTGCCCCCCTGGCAGGGGACTGTGCCAAGGGACTGTGTGATTTGCACTTTGTTGCGCAATATCTGCCAAATAATTGGAACATAATTAATTTTGAAACTACCTCTAAATTTAGGCACAAATCGTGGATATAATGACTAATATGTTTTATAATTAAACTAATTAGCATTAATAAAATCCCTTCCCAGAAGACTGTTTTCGCAACGACCCAGATGCATACTTTCATCACAAATGAATCGTTTATTTCGAAAAGGTAACATCTCTATTTTGATCTCCTCTGTCTCTTTAGAAAATTAAACAGCGCACGGTTATATTTTTGAATGTCATAATCAATGGTTATTTGGTAAATTATTGCAGTAATAGTGTACTTAACTAAAGGCATTTTTTCATTGATTATGACATTCAAAAATATAACCGTGCGCTGTTTAATTTTCTAAAGAGACAGAGGAGATCAAAATAGAGATGTTACCTTTTCGAAATAAACGATTCAAATGTGGCTCTCAAACTAAACAAAGTATCGTTTTAACACCGTTCTCAGCGATTTCAGCAAATTCATACTGACAACTGTACTCTACATACTGACAACTGTACATACTGACAACTGTACATACTGTACTGTAAACATCATGACAAAAAACATTTGCAGGAGTAACAGATTTTTTTCTATTGGAGCTTTGAATTTCTGGCAGGGGACTGTTTGAAAAATCTCCGGACGGAATTTTCATGACAATTTTAAGTTTTAGAAATAAGAAATTAGACCTTATTTCATAAAACAGATATAGTTGCATTATTCTATTTTTAGATATTAGTTTCCAAATTTATGTAGTGTTACTAGGTTTTTTGAAATATTGCCTTTGAGTGTTAAACTATTGGATTGGGACAGCCAGGTCACCGTGTTTTTGTTGCTTAGATAGTTTCTAGAAAAAAAAATAAATTGTTCTTGCTCCAAACACAATAGGGCTACAAAGTATTAGTGCTTTACTTGTATTAACCCATTAATGACTGACATTTTTTTTTCCAAAGATATTTTGTATACTGGTTACAAACGGTGTTTAATGGACAGTGAAAATAATAATAAAAGTATTATGTAAAAAATACTTTTTTTATTAAGGAAAGAAAAATCGTCCCTTAACAGTTACGATAGACCCCAGAGGGTATATACTTTTTTTACTAAAATTTTTTTCTGCCTGCGATATAGTATTTAAATAGACATTTTACAAGAATAAATAAAATCAGCAATGAACATAAACTGGGAAGCTGGGAATAACTTTGAAAACTTAGCTTTTTTTCTTGAGATTGTGAACGATGTCATTTTTGATAAAGATCACATTAAAACTGCTGCAGAACACACTTTACAATGGTTATGTGGTACAATCTGTTAATAACGAATTGAAACAATACCGAGGTAATAATTGAACACTATTATTTGGTTGAAATGTTCATTTGCGGGAAATTTTGACCCTTTTTTGGACCGTCCATAAAAAGGTACGCTAGGCATTAATGGGTTAAGAGCGATAGCTACTTTATTACATTTTATTATTTTTAAAATACTCGGTCCGGACAGCCAATTACGAGTTTACAGAGAATCGCCCCTATGCAGGCACTTCCAACACAGGAAATGCTTTTATTATTTACAAATTTGAAAGAGCAAAAAGTTCTGATGCTTCTGTTTTTTTTTTTGATAAACGTATGTGATATATGGTTGGAAAGATAAAAGTTTAAACTTTTTAATGATATAAAATAGGGTTGGTTCGGGTAAGTGGGCCACTGGGGTAAGTGTTCCACCCCCCTTAGAACTGAAATACCCATAGAGTTTTTACACTTTTTTATACTGATCTAGTTACATTTTATCACAGTGATTGGTTTTGCATATATTTAGGTTCCATGGAAATTTTTTTAGATCATCATCATATAACTTACGTCAAAAAAATTTCCAAAATATTTTTTTTTTTTTTTTTTTTGCGAGTTCAAGCAGCATTTTTCAAAGAAGTTTTTCAATGTTAGTTTTTGTTATTTTTTCTATGTTCATTACGTTTTCTTGTAGAGTTTAACCCCTTCCTTCTCGCGCCCGTGAAAATGACGGGGTGAAGTTTCGTCCGCTATTTCTCGCGCCCGTGATATTTCCGGGTTGAAGTGTTCAAAAATAATGCGCGAAAAATAATAAAACAATCTATTTCTTATGCCCGGAATCATGTTTTATTTCTCAATATGTACACCAGATGACTGCCCTAGTCTATTTGCAACGTTTTTAGAGAAAAATATTATTAGAGTTATATTTTAGAGTTTTATTTTAGAGTTTTATATAATTTTCTTGATTAAAAAAATAGGCACTTTTATGACCATTTTCTTCAAAATTATGCGAGCGTCAAGGGGTTAATGTGAAGTACACATTGCAATAGGATTTTTACGCAAAGTATTATTAATAAGTGTTTAAGGGGAGGGATCCCACTTACCCCGTAGTTTCTCCCTATTAGGGTAAGTGGGCCCCCTGAGTATGGGGTAAGTGGGTCCCCTCATAGTAATGATGATTTCAAAATTAAAAGCAGTTCTGATGAAGCAATTTCTAGGATGAAATGAAAGATAATGATTCAGACCTAGAAGGAACTGATGGTTCAGTTACAAAAACTGCAAAAGCTGGTAACTGTGTAATTGGGAAACTTGCATCAATGAAAACCATAAAGTATTATGAAGTTCTGATTTTAGAATATGATATAAATGAAAAAACTACTGTTAAATTTGGTGGAAAGAATAAAAATAGCTACACTTTTTATTGATTTGATTTAAGTCATGTTAGAATTATAACTGATGATGAAATGATAATGTTTCTCCCTCAGCAAACTTCAAATAGATGCTGCCATTAAGTGTTTCCATTTTTTTTTTCAACCTATATATATATTTTTTAATTTTACCAAAATTGATCTTAAGCGACTCTATTATGTTTATTCAACAGTAATTTATATGTAAAAGCGAAAAATATGACTAACGGCTTTCAACGAATTTCACAGACATAGTTGTTTTGTATTGCACTTTTATAATTTTCTGTCATACACATTTAAATGCAAGTAGATATCTCGTTAATGGATACATTTACAAAAAAAATATTTCCTACTAAAATTTTACTTACTTTATCAGGTAGGACTCGCAAACCCCTTTTTTAGACATGCTCACTTTAAATATAAATAACTGGGGGGGGGGGGCACTTACCCCTTCCTAAGATGTAAGTCTGTCCCCCACGTCATTTTTTAAAGAATACGATGGTTAAAAATATTTAAAGAATTTTTTTAGGAAATAATGCTGAATTTGTGTTTATTAATAATGTCCAAGACAAAATAAGTCAACAAATTTTAGCTGTTTGGCTATAATTGGCTTCAAAAACGAACTGATCTGAAAAGAGAGCCCACTTACCCTAACCAACCCTAGTAAAAATATCGAACTTTTGGTCGAAATTGCCTTACCTGGTCCTCTTAAGGCTAAAAATCAATCAAACTTTTAGCAAACGCGTTGCTTTTAAAAATCAATGAGTGCGGAAATTCTATCTACATGATTAAATTTCGCTACACATTATTGACCGAAATTGATAAGCACCAAATTAACTCTCACTAAAGTTTCACTTTTCAAAATCATCCATAAGGAAAGCTATTCATCACCCGATCATTTACATGATAAGGTGATACATAGTACTTCAGTTTCAGCAACTTTGTCGCAGCAATGCATCCACAAAAAAGAAAGAAAAGGGCTTCCCACTTCTTTATGATGGTTTTTAAGATCTTTCACGCCAATTTTCGAGTCATTAACCAGTAAGAGTACCCCATCGTTAACATCACTTTACGGTCACGTAGAAACGAAAAGTGAAACTTCTCTCTCTGCTATTACAAAAAAAGAAAGAAAGAAAATCGTGAGTTAGCAGCAGCCTTCTTTTTCCTTTTTGAGTTTTAAGAATTAACCGAAATTGCAGTAAAGTAAAAATACGCTATATAATGTTGTCCATTGTCAACGATGAAATATACCGTACATTGTTGCGTCGAATTAAGTCAAAAAGTCGTGGCCGTAAACTTAATTATTCATTTTAATGAGTAATTTTGTTTCAAAAAAATCAAATATCTTTTTATTGAGACAGAAAACAATGATAAAATTAACGTCACTTTTATTTAACGCTAACATATGGTTATGGATGCCATCCTTTATTATTCATTCATACGCAATTTTAAACAATGCTTGTCCATGAATTGATAGAATTATTTAACGAAAATTCTTGCATTACTGAGTTAAGTAAGATTCTCTTTGATATGAGTAAGCTGACCGTTATGAGATTTTGATGTTGTCCTTCAAAGAATCTTTATGTCTAACTTCTTTTATAGTTTCTTAAATCCAGAAGAAATGGTAACACCAACATATAAAAATACATAAAAAGCTCTTTCACCAAGTGAAACAGTTAGTCTCACCTTTTCTTAGTAAGGTTTTTTCCCCTTAAACGTTTAACGAATTCCAATTTGTAAAATATTAACGAAAAATTATTTCTTCATTTTAAAGTGTCAGCCAAATTGATATTAGTTATACTGATTTTGCGAAAGCGTTTGATGCGGTTGTCTTCGGTATTTTTTTGAGGAACTTGAACTACATCGGCTTTCTCATTAATATTACTGACTTTTTTTTATATTTAGGTTGCCGTATTTTACAGTTGACGCTCGTTATAATGATCACTTGTTACAAAGACCATCCTAATATAACGACCGGTGGGAAAACCCCAGCTTTATCCTAATATAAGCTATTTTCCACCTTTTATAGCGACCACTCGTTGTAAAGACCTTTTCTGTGGGACGGAGATGGTCGTTATATCGAGCGTCGACTGTATATCTTTATGCATGTGCAATACTTTTTGAATAAATAAACAAAATTTTCCGAACTAGAATTTTTGGGAGGTCACACATTGACCGCCCATGGTGGAGACCCTGCAAATGTAGACTTTGATTTCCAACAGTAAGCATAACCTGGCCACAGAGATTTTACAAAAAGCTTAACCCTTAACTTCCCACTGTTGCAATTCTGCAACATATGATTTATTTTAATTTAAAAGACTCATTTAAAAAAAATACATACAAATCAATTATCTGATAAAAAAAAGGGTTTATTGCAGCGAAATACATGCTGATTTTGTCACTAGTTGACAGCACATTGTCCTCAGTAATCACAAATAATTATAAAAATATCTGATGCTTCAGAACTGTGTCTTTACTATAAAAAGAATACATTATATTTTATGCTTCCTCTTGCTTTTTGAAGATATAAATTACCAGGTAAGAAATTTTAACATTTTTCGCTCATTTAAAATTAATTTTAATTCTCTATTGGAAAACGTTTTTAAGAAATTTTATGTTACTTATACCTTGCCGCAAACAAAAAAATGACGGAAATTCAATTTAAAACTGCTTTTTTAAAAAAAAATATTTTTCGTCTTTATTATTACTTGAGAACTAACTGATATAATGTTTTCATAGAAATTTTTAAAAATTGCGAAGTTAAGGGTTAAGCCATAGATATCTTAGTAAAATCTCTATGGTTCTGACTTGATATAGCACACAAAAAAGTGAATTTAAATCACGTTTTTCTCGTATAAAAACTAAAAAATGTGTAAATTAGTTTTTGTAAGAACTAGTTGCTTACGGCAACCAGCTGGTCGCTTCTTTACATCGCTAATTATATGAAGGGCCAGGGGGAAAAAAGATGAAAGTGACCAAAAAGCTATTTCGAGAAAAACGAAGAACAAAGTTTGATTTCTCGTAGCTCCTTACGTAATTTTTCGAGTTTTCATGCACATTTTGGTCGCTTCTCATCTTTTTTCCCCCTTGTTGTTCTACCAGATGATACTAGTCCTTCATAGCCCCTAGATAGCGCTAATATCTCAAAATTGAAGAAAGAGTGACTTTCATCTTTTTTCCCCCTGGCCCTTCATATGCACAGTATTTATTTTGGTCATTTTCCAGACTGGATGTTGCCCGTGAAGAATTTTTTAAAGAAATTGCCTCCGGGGACAAGCTACTTCGCATACGCAAGGAACTTTTTCCATGTAGCAACATTATGTTTTGTTAGATATATATCACTGTTGCAGAATTTAAAATTAGTCACCTGAGGCGACCAGTTAGTTTGTTTATAAATAGTACAGACAAAGTTTTTTTTTTTTTTTGACAAAAAAATCATTTTAAAGCAAGGCCTAAAGTGGTTTCAAGGAAATGCTTGTTAAATTGCAAAAAAAAAAAAAAAAAAACTTGCGATTTTAGTTCATTTCATTAAATTGTGCACGACAGTTAAGATAATAAAGAATTTGAATATTTGAAATGAAAGTTATAATATTTAAGCAGTTACATTCAATAATAACAAGTTTAAAAAACTATAACCCGACTACAAAAAAAAAAGCACTGAAAGGTAAAAAACAAGGTAGGTGCGCTGTTTAATATCATCGTCTTATTAAATAAAACAAGACGTTTGATATCTTAACTATACCCGTTTATTTAGTTCTACGACTTGAATTCTCTGCAAATTCCACATTAACAACATAATTCAAATCATATGCTGTAGTCGTGCGTTGTCAACTACAGAAAGCAAGCATTTAAACTTGATACACAAGCAAACATATTAGTTTGATCTATATATATATATATATATATATATATATATATATATATATATATATATATATACAAGACTGGTAAATTAGGTTATAATGTTATTCTATCAAATTGTTTTTCTGTAGTTGACAACACACGACTACAGATTTGAATTGACTTATGTTGTTAATGTGGAACTTGCAGAGAGTTCAAGTCGTAGAACTAAATAAACAGGTATAGCTAAGATATCAAACGTCTTGTTTTATTTAAAAAGACGATGATATTAAATAGCACCTACCTTGTTTCCTACCTTTCGGTGCTTTTTTTTTTCTTTAGTCGGGTTATAGTTTTTTTAACTTGTTATTATTTCTTACTTTTTAGAGCTTTTTTGTAGTCGGGTTACAGGTTTTTAAAACTTTTTTATTTTACTTCACTGTATATTAGCAAATGAATATACATTACAAAATTAAATGTACATAACAAAAAAAGTATGAAAAGTTATTTGGGTAATTTTTATTGAGCAGTGTCAAAACTTCTCAGCCTTTCCAATTCCATCAAAGACGCTGAATCATGAGGGTTGCTTAAAAGTTTCCGTGGGTCCAGATCGCTTATAAATAAACCCTCCAATGTCCTTAGCCTACTTAATGCGCCGTAAACTTGGCCCTTTGCAAAAATTCGTCTTCCAACGTCAATTACTGTCTCATTCAAATGCTTTTAACTAATTTCATGCTAAAATCTAGATCAGCCTTAAACTGGAAATTCATTGTTGATTGCGACTTTTGTTTGAACTGAAACACACTTAGCTACGAAAATATCGGTAAAAATCGGTGCTTGTCTAGGAATAATCGATTTTTCCTTTTGTTAAATTCTAATAAAAAGTAGCCTATGACAATCGAGACTCGAAAACGAATCGATTGGCACCTCATTCATCAAAATCGAATGAATAGTTTAGGAGCTACGGTGGAACATCCTTAACCACAAACATAGCCAGACCCTTCCTTTAGGCTTTGCCGTAGTCGGGTAAAAAGCCATTTAAATCTTATGTGAAGTTGACTCATAACATTATTTAGGAATGAATTACCGTGAAAACAAATAAAGAGGAATTTTTAGTTCCCTCCCCCCCCCCAAAAGAGAAAGGAAATACAAACAAAAGAAAGAAATTTTTAACCCTCCCCCCATAAACATTTATTCTTAATCTCACGTACTTATCAATAAATAGCAAGGAATAACACAGTAAAAAAAAAAGAAATGAAAAGAAAATAAAAAAATAAAAAATAAAGAAATTAATTCAACAAAAATTAATTTGAATTTGACAACTTGAATGCAAATTATGTTTTTCACGATGACGAATTGCGATAGATGTGTGTGAGAGTGCAGATGTGTATGTGTGTGTGTTGTGGTGTGTGTGTGTGTGTGTGCGTAGGTGTATGTGTAAGCATCTGTGTGTTGCCACGTGTATATGTTGGTGTCTTGACCTGTAGGAGGTGAAGAAAAAGAAAAGTACAAATTTGGATGAGTTCCTTGTGGTTTAGTGGTTATTGCAACTGCCCACTGACCGTGGTTCGATCTTAACAACTTAAGAAGAACACTGCTCAAACGCTGCATGGCGATTAGGAAGTTGTTTGGGGGGGGGGGGGGCAGCGGAATATACTTCGACTTAAGAAGAAAAAAACACACAATGTTTCGATTTCTAAATACGGTCATTGTTATTTCAATGAGTGAGAGAACATTTCCCTTATTAAGTTCATCATAATTGAACTGATGACAATACTATCAGCAACACAGCAACTAGTTCCTTTTGCGGCCAATAACAGTCTCCTTAATGTGCACCTGTTTAATGCACGTAGACAAAAAGGTAGCTTGTTTTTCTTCAGCTGATATCCAAGTGGGAGTGTCAGGGTCATTGCAACGTAAATGAGGCACTTTCACCAACGCAGCTCAAGTAAGAATATTGTAAATGTCATTTAATAAGCCAAGTAGCTAAACATGCACTCGCTTATAAGTTCTTTAAAAAATAAAAACACCTAATTAGAAGTAAAAAAACAATATCTCAAGAGTTGATTTAACGGATAAACCGGTGTCATTCACACAAGGAGGCGCCCCGATAGCAATTCACGGTGAGGTCATTGCGACCTCTTAAAAATGTCATTATTCGGAAAATTTATCTGAATAGTGGGGAAACTAGGAGACACAATGACAACATTTCAAAATTTTATGCCGGCTGTTCTTTTTCGTTTGATGTACGTATGCATGACTATTTTTTTGTTCGAAAAATTCGTTCGTCCAATTGAATTCAACCACCCACAAATTAAAATTAGGGTCTTCTCTGTTGACAAAAGGTGAAAATAATAGTTTTGGTTTAATATTATCCCGAAGAAATTTCAATTTAATTATCTGCTGTGAAATGGACTCAGATGAAACAATTTACCACTGCTAATTTGAGCCATGTAGAGCAAAAGTGTTGCAAGTCAATAAAGATTTGAGTACTTGAGCGATTCAATAGCCACTTTTGCACAAAGCACAACTGCTGTACCGTTTTACGATTTCTGATCATCGGCACGTGGTTGAACCTAGACTTACACCACTTTCGCACAAAGTATATGGATGTTAAAACTAAGTTCTGATAGTGTAAATGACCTGCAAGTAGTTGAGAATCAAAAATCAAAGCCAAGGAAATTACATAATTAATGTGAAACAGCCAACCTACATGTTCTAATCAACTGTTAGTAACTATTATAATTGGTGTAATTCTTGTGCTCGATTTCAAACATTTCATACACTCGTTTCTTTCTATAAATAAGAGTCATTGACTTTTCCACAAGTATTCTATCCGTGGTCAAGGTCAATGGAAGTACTGTCGGCCCAGCTTAATCGAGTAACGGATAAACAAATACCCTGCTTATACGAGTAAAACATCCCGGAACCGTATATTTAACCATGTCACAGACGGAATGTTAAAGGTCCCCGCTTTAACGAATACCCCGCTTAACCGAATAATATTTCTTGGAACCGACGGTATTCGTCTAAGCGGGGCCGATAGTATCTACGAAAAATGATTTACATGGATATCTTAAGAAACGTGTTCTTTATTTCCCACAAATATCATTGAAACATTGAAAGTTGAAGTTCGACCATTGGTTAAAAAATTCTTTGTTCTCCGAAGAAGACAAATACACATATAAACACATCTGTGCAACAAAACAAAAGTAATATACTGTCGTCCCCGCTTAATCGGGTAACGGATAAACGAATACCCCGCTTATGCGAATAAAAAGTCCTAGAATCAATGCCATAGACGCAATGTTAAAAATCCCCGCTTAAACAAATACCCCGCTTAATTGAATAATATTTCTTGGAACCGACAGTATTCGTTTAAGCGGGGCCGACAGTAGATGGAAAAAAAAAATGCTGAAAAGAAAAAAGCAAATTTTTAGATACTACTGCGATTTATTCGCCCACGGCAGTGTTTCAAAGTCGAGGAAATGTTTATTGATCGTTTAACTCTTTGCATTCTTGCCGCTATGACACATCAAAAGCACAATCTTGATCTAAACACTGCAACCTTCTTGAACGGAAAACACCTTCCTCATAAGCTTACGCATCCAACAAGAAGGAAAAATTGTTTTCACGTGGCTGCTCTAAAAAATTTTAATACATGAGCAACATAACACAAGATATTTCTCTAATCCAGATATGCACCAAAGCTTTCATGTAAATCGTGTTAAAATTCAGTTTAAAACAAATGCTAAAACACCATCGGTTGAGAGAAGAAGCATAATAAACCAACAGTGATTTATTGATACAAACGGAGAAAAAAAAGTAAGCATGATACAAAAGATGCAGAAAACAATTTAAGGAAAAAAATGCCAATTATAATGTAAATAAAACATTGATGTTAAGCTGTTAAATAGAATCAAAAGTATTTTTTTCCATCCTAAAGACAAGACTTTAAAAATAGTTCTTCATTGGAAACAAAAAAGAAAACTCGAGAATAAACAAGATATATATATTGCTAAGGTTTTAAAAATAAAACGCTGTAAAAAGAAATTCAATCATATTCTTTAAAGAAACATGGCTCTATCGTAAACATCATTTTTAAGGAAAATTCGACTCTAAAATAAAAGTTCCATAATTGAAAAAGGAAAAGTTTATTTTTTGTTTTTAAAACCAATAACGAAATATTGATTTTAAAAAATCAAAGACCTTTTTATTTACGTTTGTATATTTCAAATAGCTGAAATCATGTTGATGTAATCATTTCAAATTAATAGTTATTTTCCACACCCAAAAAGGGAAAAAATATTACATCTTGCATGATTAGAGCTGTTCAAAAAATAAAAAATGTAATTTCTACCAACAAACTTGATTTTAAATATATCTTTCAGTCAGTTAATATTTGAACTCAGCCATTTCGCGAGGCTCATAAAATGCATTTAAAACCCCTCTTAACCCTTCCATTTTGGACCATAAATTCAAAACACTTTCTGAAACTTGACACATTCTTAAGAATTAAACGCAGTGTCGACTATATAGTGCATACTATACTAGACAATGTCAAAAACTTATTCTATCTCTTAATCTTGTGCAGTTTACTAATCCGTAAGATTGCATCTGAATCCGCATTATCATTTAAGCAACGTTTCGAAAGATAGTTAGTAGACAACCAGAGAACGAAAGTAGCGAACGAGTTTAACAAAATGTTCCAACTAAATGCATGTAAGACAATGTCAGCATAGAAGAAAACAAAAGTTTGTGGTATGGCCAACTACGCATGCAAATGTAATGAATACTTGAGCAGTTAGAACAATGTGGCGACTGTTCCGCTGTGGTTGGCCTGAATTTCAAAACAGAATCGCTAATTCCACATTCATTTGGCTGATTGAATACCCTAATGTCGGAGGTATCAGACATCCCCTTGTGCAACGGAGAATCGCCATTTATTGAAGAACAAAGGGAAAGCATCGCCCGGTGCTCTCTGAACTGTCGCATTCTCATAGACAGCTCAACTCAGAGAGACTTTGACATAGTTCTACAGCGCTCTCCAAGCGAAAGTTTGTAAACAAAGGGATAAGTCGGAACCCAAAGTGAAAGTGACCGATCACATCACTGATGTAAGTCTGGAAAAAGGGACTTCGATATCTCCCTACTCCTGACCCAGATGCCATCCTTTCAGTCGTGGTCTATTTGGAACGTCTGGATGACGTTCCAGAGCTCAACAACGTGGTCCCTCATGCGTGCGAACACGTGAATCTCACAGCGAAAGTATTGGAGGAAATTTATTTTTTTTCCTAACTGTAATTGTAACTGCTCTCCGGAATGACCTTTGTAGCTTTGACCCTCACCAGGTTCGAAACCTTACTTTTCGCGCATCCTGGAGGGTTGGAGATTAGGGAGGCGTGGATATTTTTTTCCTTGTTGTTTCGCTTCCGTGATTCCTTTCAATTAAACCGCAGGTTACAATATTTGTTACAATATAACACGGAATTTCTTTAACGGTGTTCCGTAGGGCTAATGTGTCACGTAAACACGTGTTTAGTGCAATAAAAAGCAAAGATGAGTGAAATTGCCCTAAATTATATTTTAAAACAGCACCTCTTTAGAGTAAACACGGCAATAACTTAATTTCTGACATCGATTCGTTTTTGATAGAGATTTGACAAATTTGCTCTGTGTTGCCTTCTCAATGTTCTTACGTGCGTCATAAAATAATTCAAACACACAATAAAGAATCACTCGATGACTTGGACGACAAACATCAAAAATAACCAAAGAACTATAGTTTTTGTTTTAGAAATTTTAAATTACTATTTCAAATCACTTTAATTATTATTTTATTTTGTTCCATTTGTAAAATATATTTACTAATATTGCGAAATAGCTTAATTCTTTTATGATGATTTAAATAAGTAGTTTTTTTAGCTAACGCTAGATGCGTGTTCATTTTATTGGCGTTTTGTCGTATAAGGGAATGAGTGTTCCTATTTAAAATCTCATCCTTTTGCTAGTACTTAATTTATCTCTGCTTGAGTTTCCTGCATCAATTCATAGCAGCAACAACATAATTAAGCGAAAAATGTAGCGATATAAAAAGGGAAGTAAAATATAACAAATTTAGAAAAATATGGAAAATGATTTTCAAATCCGAAGGTTATTTCTATCTTCTTGGTATCGTTCCGCACTAAAGAGTATGAAATAAAATTAACATATTATTTCTTGACGACAACAGTCAAACATTTCAGTTAATCTAATGATATATTTATATTTAAATCAACTCTAAAGCAGCCAATGAAATTCAAATTAAAAATTTGATTGTATGTTTTGTAAATAATCAACATAGGGTAAGTGCTCCAGTTGTCGGCCATTTAAGAGATCTTTTGTTGATCTTGGCTAACCTATAACTTTCAGCTCACAATACAGCAACAAAAACAAGGTAAAACTTTAGAATGAACCTTTCTGATAGTGAATCCCCTACTTGTCTCAGGAATTTAAAAAAAAATTATGTTAAAACCCAAGCTGTTGTCAACACTAGTAAATGCTCCAGCAGTCGGCCACAGAATCATCTTAGCTGAAAAATAAGCAGAATCGCAATCTTGGATGACGGGCACACCATTCAAAATGAAATGACTCATTACTAATTCAAAAAAAGTACCCAAAACTTAACTTCTACTGGTTAATGATTGAGGATAGATACATGAATGTGTGAATGCGTCATGTCTGATTTCGAATTAAAAATGTACTATTGATGAGGAGTTTTATCTTATTGTGGCCAACTACTGGAGACTGGCCGACTACTGGAGCACTTACCCTATGAAGAGATAATTAATTCAACTGAAATTTTCGACTGTTGTCATCAAGAAATCATGTACTGTCGGCCCCGCTAAAACGAATACTATCGGTTCCAAGAAATATTATTCGATTGAGCGCGGTATTTGATTAAGCGGGGATCTTTAACATTGCGTCTATGCAATGGGAAATATTCGGTTCCGAGATATTTTATTCATATAAGCGGGGTATTCGTTTTTTCCGTTCCCCGATTAAACGGGGACGACAGTATTTTTTTTAATTTCATACTTTTTAGCGTGAATCAAGGTGATAGAAATAGTCTTTAGATTTAAAAATCATTCTTTTCTTTTGGCACAAGGTACACATTCGTTGATGTCGTTTTTCATCGTCATAACGCAAATTATGAAACACTCTAGGGGTATAACTTTGATAAACCTCCTTCCCCCCTAAGGGCATAACTTTGATATAACTCCCCTCCTAAATCACGCGCCAAATCTGGCACTCCATACGGACTTTTTAGGATTGCTGTTTCTTATTTTGGTGCTGCTAATTTAGGTTTTTTTCAGCTTTTAGTTTTTGCTGTTGCCAAACTTGGTAATTTCTTGCATTTTGTACTATTTTTTGAGCTTTCTTTTAAAGTTTTGTGGCAACAATTTTTGTGGCAACAACAAAAACAGGTATTTTGCTTGGCGAGAAAAAAAAGTCGCCAAATTTCCGATTTGGGGGGATATATCAAATTAGTTCCAGTCTAGGTCTTTTTTGTTTCAACTAGGAAAAAAATCTTCATACCAAACGAGGCAATAATGACACGAATTCTTTCTTTTAATACAGTATTATTCGCTGCTTAACAAGCATCAAATGCAACAATGAAAACCTCGAACGTTAATCGGTGACTTGATCGAAAGTTAGCTTTTCTAAGGAGAACAATAAAGAATCATCACAGTGTTCTTACGTCTTAAAACAGATGTTATCACAGCATTTAAGAGGGGATATGTGCCGGATACCACGCAACATATGTGATAAAACAGCTTCGTACAAGAAGATGACAAGAGTATGATAGGTTTGGCCAGTTCGGAGAACCAATGATTTGAACGAAAGTTAAAATCAATTTTTAAGCTCGTAATTGCGTTAAAACACATTTTAACTCAAGCAGTCCCCATTTTAACTCTAGCAGTTCACATTTTAATTCGTGGTGTTTTGCTTGTTTCTGCCTTATCACTCGCTTAGGGGCTGTTACTTACTGCTTTGTACATTTTAAAATTGTTATCACTCAGTAGATATTGGGACAAATGATTATAGTGCGATTAAAAATTTCAAATTTCTAATTTTTCATCTTTCTTTCATTTTTTTATTTTTGTTTTGAATGTTTTTTACAAGAAAGGAATGAGGGTCATTTTCAAAATTTGCTTACATTTGCTGTCCGGAGGTTAAAAAGACGATTTTAAAGCATAACTTATATTTTAAATTCAATGCGAACAATTATTTTCTGCAAGAAATACCCCCCAAAAAATTTTATCACTCAAAAAATTATTGAAATTTATTTATTTATTTTTATATAAGTCTTTAAAAATGAGAATCAAGGCAAAAACGCTTGTCCATTTCCAATTTTCTCAAGTTCAACTGTTTTTTTTTATATACTTAATTGTATAAAAAAATATATACGAAAAATTATTTTTATATATTGACTATTAGTGTATGATATTCATAATGAATATTGACAATAGTAATTTTATTTCGATAGGAAATGTATGAATATATTTTGTCCGGAAGTTCTTGTCAAGTCCGTTACCCTAAGATTATTTTAGCTAAAAAAGGTATTTATTGAAGTCAAAAGATGGTAACACGTATTCAGTTAACTTAACAAACTAGTGACGTAACTATTTCGCACCATTTTGTTTTCCTCAGTCAAGAAGTTTTGCTGTGGCGTTTCGCACAAGATTTATTCCAGGTGCGTATTTTTATTCTTTGTCTATTCTGTTACCAAAAATTTTAGCATTAATTTTTACTTTTTCTCAACTTTTACCCCGAAACATTGCTTATTATACAACTCTAAGAAAATGCATATTGTTGTTCAATTTTTAAATTCGACAACCTAGCCATAAATTTGATATTTTGGTTGAAATGTCAATTCCGTTACTGGTCAAATCCGTTACCAAATGTCAAGTCCGTTACCATACAGTTTTTAATCAATATTTTAATAATCGCAAACATCGTTTTCAGCTTCAGGGACGCAAATAATTTCAAATGAAGTTGCTTCTAGGGGCTATGATATAGTTTAAAAGTGAGATTTTATATTGATTTTATATGGTAACGGACGACAATTTTCCTTGCAACTTAAAGTTTTACAACAGCATTTGAATACTTAATTATGCATCAAAGTGTACAACCAATTATTTTTTCGCAAGCCTAAAATATGTGACAAAACATCTGTTAGTGATTCTAAAAAAAATAGCAAGTTAAAAAAAATACTTAAAAATTCTGAAATGTAAGCATATGGTGAAAACAACCCATGAAATTCTTTAGGGGAAAAAAGTTTACTTTTTTCACGACAGTATACTAATAAATGGTTTTGTCATTTATGTCTATTTCTTTTTGTGAGTATTAACGGCAAACAATATTATTGGAAAAGCCATAATTTTTCATTCTAAACTGAAATGAAAATCATACTGACCATTAGATATCTTTTTAAATGATCTTTGTATAATGAAGAAGAATTCATTGAATTAACTAGGAGCTGAAACAATTTTTAAAAATGAAACACTAAAATCAAGAGACGAAGCTCCTGTGTTTGAGTTGCATAACCTTTAAGAATAAATAATTTAGAATTTTTAATTCCACTTACGTTAAATGCCTCAAAAATAACACGGAGTCTAGTATAGCAACAGCCTCACTTGTGTCACTAGTCTTCTTCTTCTGATATTGGTTCACTTGTGAAATGATGAATTAGGGTACTCTCTGCAATCGAATTCCTTCTTTAAAATCATTAAAGGATTCAATTAATTTTCACTTTAAAACTGAATCTACAGTAAAAAACGTTTTATAAATTATTTCACTAAAAAGAAAAAGAGTATACTGACAATCCGATTGCGGAAAGATTATTAGAAAACACATCCTTTTGAACACATCAGTCGAAAAAAGCTTTGATTTGCCCTGGCGGCAAAAGGCTTCTCAATCCAAATCTGAGATTAGTTTCACACTGGTAGAAAAAGACTTCTAATTCAAAATCTGAGCTTAGCTTCACACTGGTAGCAAAAGACTTCTCATTCGAAATCTGAGATTAGCCTCACACTGGTAGCAAAAATTAATCCAGCACACCGGCAGGAGACCACAAGCATGGTGCTAATCCTCTCTTACATTTTAGGCAGAAGCTTGACTAATTTGCTGTAAGTTACTGCTACAAACCAGGACTAGGGCGAAAATGCATGTATCTCTGACTAAGCCTCGGTTAGAGGTAGTATATTGCAACGTATAACTATTTCATTTTTATTTTTAGCTATATTTTCGCGAGACATTAATCCTTTTTTCATCCTTCTATTATTATTTTTAAACTTTGAAAAAAAAAAGTAGGCTGACGAGCAACATGAATTTCAAAATATCATTAAACGAATGTTAATATCTAATTTGGCGAAACTTATCATGATATCTCAAGGAAAGCAACAGATCCCATAACATTTTTACGAGATATTAATCCTTTTTTCATCCTTCTATTATTAGTTTTAAACTTTGAAAAAAAAGTAGGCGACGAGCAATATGAATTTCAAAATATCATTAAACGAATGTTAATATCTAATTTAACGAAACTTATCATGAAAGCAACAGATCCCATCACCTTTTTAGCGAAAAACGTGATTCTCTTACAACTACCGAATTAGAATGCTTTGAACGGGAATTCAATGCAATATACGTGATTCACTTTCAGATGGACTAATTTTCAAGAAACATTTTACCATGTGTTGCCACTCTCCTAATCATAATATCTTCGTGAGGATTGATGATTGAGAAAAGCGACGGGACTCTAATCGTGAGACGTGAATGCGCTGATGGTGCGTATTGTTGTTAAATGAGCATAAATCTATCTCCCTTGAATGGTGTATCATTTACGAATCAGGAAAAGTAAGGAAACAAAGGGTTAGATCGCTAACGATTGTGCCCTGCGTGCTCCTGGCGTACCTTTTCCGTGATCTATGCTGTCATAAATTATGTTTACTCTCACTTGCGATCACGCATTTTTGTATCTTCATTGCTGGGACTGAATATGTTTATAAATGTGTTGGTAATTTTTGAGATTTGCTGTTGAGATTTTCCTTATGTTTTTGTCCATTCTTGAGGCTTTTAAGTAATTTAATACAGTAACGCCCCTCGTTATATCGCGCTTTTCGGGGGGACAAGAAAAAAGCGCGATATATCCGAAAGCGCGATATAACCGAGGTCATTAAAAATAGTTTTCTATCCAGCATACAAGTAAATTATACGCGCACATACATTTATTCGAACATTAGATTTTAAGGCTTGACACTTACCAGATGCGTTTCGCTCATTGTATCAGTACAAAAGAAAGTGTCCAGTAGTTCCAAACTGTCTCTGCAGTATGCAAGTTTGGGTGACAGGAATTTGCTGCTTCTTTTCAGCGAATTCAGAAGAATAGAAGAACCTTCGTTTTGTTCATTGATGACAAAATAAATGAGAAAGAGACCTTTTCTGAGCACCTTACATATTTTCTCAAAAATGGTTTCGAACTAAAAGTTTTTTTTTTTGGGGGGGGGGGGAGACAAAAGAAAAGAGCGATATATCCGAATGAACGATATAACGAGGCGCGATATAACGAGGGGCTACTGTAATATATTTTTGTCTATTACTGTACGCTGTGGCGTAGCAAGAAAGTCTTCAAGGGGGTGTTCAGCTTTTAAATACCCAACTTTGATACTTGGAAATGTAAACAGAAGCATCTATAATTTGATTTCAGTTTTATATAGATAGTCATAAATACAGAAAATTGATTAGATGATGGAAAAAAGTATCAAAAATGAAATGGAAGCACTTCAGTTTTTCTTATTCGAGTTTAATTTTGAGCTTTACAGAGGGTTTTGGGAGACGGGGACCACCCCTTTCCTACACCAGTTACTGTACGGTAAAACACCTTCCCCGGGTAGCACAAAAAAACGTTTAAACGTTTTATAAACGTTTTTAATCCGTTGTCACAACGTTAATAACCATTTAACAACCTTTAAAAAACGATGTGTGCTACTTGGGTTACTGTGCATGGTGAGATATATTATTCATTTACAATGCAACACTTGAAACTACCAAAACTCAAGATGATTTGGCAGGAGGAGTATTTCTATTTATTATAAGGAAATTAAACCCTGAACGGCTCGCAACCATGTTATATTAACGCAGCAGATATCAATTTAAAAAAAAGTGGAAGAAGAAGGGGGGGGGGGAGCGGGTTCGTAATCAATGATTGCAGTCTGAATTTTTAACTCTCTCTCTCTCTCTCTCTCCTGATTTCTATAACTTATGCACTCTTAATTCAAAAGAGCGAAAAAGTCACTCTAAAAAAGAATGAAATCGATTGCGTATGCATTTGCTCTTTCTGAGTGTTGGCTTTATCGAAAAGAGACGCTTTCCGAAAAAAAAAAGATTTAAAAATGCTCTATAAAGGAGTGAATTACACAATCACTCTTTCTGAAGAGCGGAGCTGAAGGACACTCCGTCATAACCGATCTGCAAAAGGAGTGAAATTAGCTCCTATAAGAGAAGTGCGTTTTCAAATCTGGAAAGGAGTGAAAATTAACTCAGTCTGAGTAAAAATCAGGGGGATTTTTTAAGAGAGTCGGTCATCCCGATGTCAATTAACCAAAAACAAAATATTCTCAACCTGACAGTCTCAGATCTCCTGATTTATTTTTTTTTATTTATTTTTTTTTTAATTCATTCAAAAAGCACTCGATTCATTTAAAGCTACTAAGTTGTGTAACAGTTCCTTTTAAAAAATATCGCATGCATTTTAATTTGATGTAAAACTTGAATACTTCCCGAAGAAAAATTTATCACTCCAAAATTTTCTATTTTGAAACTTTACCATTTTTGAGAAAATTTCTTTCGAAAATTTTAAGATAAAATAAATGATTTTCATTGTATATGAATTAAAGCATACAAAATTATCAGAGTACGACCATAAAAGGATCAGCAAATACGGAAGTCCTTTAGCAAAAATTGCAAGGAAAAAAAATCATATAGCTATTGATCCCTTCATTGCCCAACTCTTTGATTTTAATCAACTTAGAGACTAAGAATAAATTCCATATTCCGTAGAAAATCCACGCTGTCGATTGATATGAAAATGTCAAAGCGAAAGTATTTCTCGAAACAAATTTGAGATACAATACATTCTCTTGCATTTCATATTCTCCGTTATTTAATCTTATAAAAAAAATACCAAAATAAAGGGTTTGCTTAAAAGTTTTGCGTTTTTTGATAACACTTGATTAGACCCTTAACTATCGGTCATTTTTGAGGAGGTAGAGTATAAACGTACATACAGTTGTTCAGTTAAAGGATGGTTTTGGAAAAAAAAAAAAGCAAAACTGCAGATCTGGTTGCAAGAAAAAAAAAACTTCTGCGCAATCTTTAATTGAATACATAAACCTTTTCCAGAAAACTTCCAGTTTTAAAACTTGTCGGAAAATTCACATCTCTTATTTTTAATTTGTGGCTAGGTTTTTCACACTGAATTTTTTCACACTGAATTCAAATCATTGATTTCATCAACATTCATTCCCATTTCAGATTAATAGCGCCTAAGATTATAACTTTTTTTTCGTTTCATTGCTATAATGACGTGTTACTATACAGCGTTTATGACATCACTTTTACAATAAACAGATTTTTTTTCCCATTAAGAGGAAACACCAAATGCAGCGCAAGCAGAAAAAAACAGATTAAGTCCTTACTCCTCAAGATGAAAAAAATAAAAATAAACACCTGATTAGGAAAAGAGAAAATTGTAGGAAGTATATTGTTTAAGTATATATGAGGTAAAGGAGAATATAGCTTTTGGGTCAAAAAGTCGTGTACATCTTTTTTCACTTTTGACCCAGGAAATCACATGCTTTCCTATCGCTTTTGGTTATAGGTTGAGGATTGAAAAATACAATCATTTGTTTCTACCGTGGGTAACTGATAAAACGTGATTTCTTTAGGCGAATGTCTAAAAGTGGAGTTTGTGCATTGCTTTGGAACATAGGAGTCAATGGGTCCGATGGTTCTTAACGTTGAACAATTCTTTACAAACATTCATACTTGAAATGATATGCAGGGTGTGGCAATTAACGCTTACGATTAGTAAAGTGCTACAATGTAAAAACAATCCCGTGAAATTTAGTTTTAAAAATCTCACGGACATGCACGTTATATGACGGCCTGTTTAAATCTCCCTCATGACGGTCTTGCACGTAAAAAAACGGGCAGGAAAAAGTGGAACGGGAGTGGAGAGGGGAAGCGAGGATTGAATTTCACGGGGGTAGCTTTTTCCTGGCAGTTTTTTACGTGCAAGTCCGTCTTGAGGGGAGTTTAAACAGACCGTGATATTCCGTGCTTGTCCGTGAGGGGGTTAAACCGGCAGTTGAGTTGGTTGTAAAAGTTGCGTATTATAACCGTACATATAAGGGTCTTTTACAATACAAGCACACATTTTTCTCGCAAAAATTACGGAGTATATTCGCAAACATGACGGTTTTTTACATTGAAAGAAAGATTTTGTCCTGGAAAAATTACTTAATAAATTCGTAAGCACGACGGTTTTTAACCATACCAGAACATTTTTTTCAAAATTTATTGACATATGAGACAGCACTTGAATAATTACCGCACAAAGTGAGGAAATCACACCTTCGACACCAGTGAGAATAGAGCCCATGACCTCTGGTTTAAAAAAGGAAGCTTCTACCACAGAACCATGGAGGCCCCCAGGTGCTGAGCTAAGCTGCTTCCGATCAAGAATAGTGCGCAGTCGACGTGTTGCAAGTTGCTGAAAGACGAACAGCTTAACCGAGTAGCAGTTTTATTAGCAAGATGTTCAAAATATAAAATAATTGCCGTATAGAATGCGCATGTGTACAAAAAAAAATTAAAATTATTTTGAAAAGAGAATAATGTTTCAAATTGACGGTTTTATACCGTTTATGGGAGGAGCGGAGAACGAATAAAATCCATTTTGTCAACAAAATAAGTTTTAAACCGTTAAATTACGGGAAACGTCCGTGGGAAAACTGGTAATTTAATGTAGAAGAGCTTCATTGTGCAATGAAATTATAAACTGAGAAAAAAAGCTGGCTTTGGATTTAGTGTACAGAGCTTATTTTTTTTCAAAACCATGTATTTGAGATGTCCTCCATTAGCATCAAGGTACTGCTGCAATCTTCGTTGCATACTGGCCATCGCTCGCTGCTTCGACCGCGGTGAGATGATCCAGGTCATGAGTGATACAAAATTTAACTGCGAAAGCAAAAGTACCACTCCGCAGAGAGTAATTCTTAAATTGAAACTTAAAATATGATACTGAATTTCAATTTTAAACAAATGAAGCAATTTTCATGAGCGTCCTTGTCAAGTAGAAGTAGTTTCCAGTCACGTTAATAGTTTATGTTTTCAGAAACTGACACTATACGCCGCACACTCACTCTTTTTAATACAAAACCTGCGTTTTGGAGGCGTCACGTCCGAGGCAATCTAAGTGCAAATACGAATTAAGAGATCTAATCTGCTGATCTTTCTTGCATCTAATTAGACTGCATCTGGAATTCTGATGATCCGGTAGGAGTACGTGGGGAATACATAACTGAAATTTTGTATATTGTAACTGGCTACAGTTGAAGGCCCTGAAAAGCAAGAAAACAATAAGTTTGCAAAAGCAATTTTCGGAATTGGGTAAATTTTCACGTTTGTTTAAAAACTTTTCAACGACGGAAAGCAAATTTTCAAGTAAACATTTTCACTCATTTAAATGAGACTGAATAGTTTCGTGTAAATGGGTGAGGAAAATTATTAAAAACGAAAGGACTAATCACATAAATGCTTATCCTTTTATCATTAAACTAGCCGGTTACCCGGCCCTGCCCGGGTTTTTGCCGGGTAATGTGTTTCAGTGAAACTCATTCATAATTTTTTCAGCATTAAACTGCACATCTATATACACTGCTCGACATTGAAAATGCAACACCAAGAAGGAGTGGTCAGAAATTCATGCAAATTTTACCGTAGACGCACGTCACTGAGTTATGCAAATGATATGAAATGAGCAGCTCTCCGACGCACGTGAAGTAAGATATAAGAGAATGAAGTTGAAAAGTGGGCTATGTTCATGTTGGTTTTTCTGCCAGACTAATTATCGGAGAAATTTGGTTTTTGTCTCGAAGGATACGTGTGATAGGAGGAAATGCCACGCCGTCCGCAACGAAGACACTTCCAGCATATAGACGACTTTACAAGGGGTATGGTGATCGGACTGAGAAGGGGAGGTTGGTTCATACGTCAAATTGCAGCTGATACCCACATGGATGCAAGCACTGTGCATCGGCTGTGTCGGAGATGGTTGGAAAGAGGAAATGTAGCCACATTGAGAAGTGCAGGTGCAGCCAGAGTGACGTCAGACCGCTTGGATCGAAGGATTCACCGACAAGCTGTGGCGGACCCGCAAGTCACTTGTACGTCGATTCTGCAGCACGTGCAAGGTACCCTGGATGTTCCTGTGTCGACCAGAACCATTTCCCGTCGACTGGTTGCACGTGGCCTGCAATCACGGCGCCCGCTAAGAAGACTGCCATTGACCTCACAGCACAGACTGCAACGTTTGGAATGGTGCCGGACCAGAGCGACGTGGATGGCAGAATGGCAAACCGTAGTGTTCTCAGATGAATCCCGCTTCTGTTTGTCCAGCGATAGTCATCGCATACGTGTGTGGCATCGACGTGGAGAAAGATCGAATCCGGCAGTAACTGTGGAACGCCCCACAGCGCGACAACGTGGCATAATGGTTTGGGGCGCTATTGCATACAATTCCGTATCACCTCTAGTTCGTATTCGAGGCACTATGACGGCCCAACGATATGTAGATAATGTACTGCGGCCGGTGGCAATCCCCTACCTTCAGGGTCTGCCAAATGCAATTTTTCAACAGGATAACGCCCGGCCTCACAGTGCTCGAATCAGCCAACATGCTCTACGAGGTGTACAGATGCTTTCCTGGCCACCATACTCTCCTGACTTGTCACCAATCGAACATGTGTGGGACGTGATTGGACGCCGTTTGCAGAACCTGTCACTGCCTCGTTCAGAGGACGAACTGTGGCAAATGGTTGAAAGGGAATGGAGTGCCATCCCTCAGGACGCCATCCGCAGGCTTATTGACTCCATGCCTAGACGTGTTTCTTCGTGCATTGCTGTCCGCGGTGGTCCTACTTCTTACTGAGCCGACGCCGTCCTCGCTCTAAATTTTGCTTATTTATTTTGAAATAAATATCACTTATTGTTCCATGCTGTCTCTGTCTTCTTACCAAATTTCATCAATTTCTGACCACTCCTGCTTGGTGTTGCATTTTCAATGTCGAGCAGTGTACATAAATGGCTACTTCTGTAAACAACGGCTATTTTTTTGCTGTCTGAATAAACTAAAAAAAAAAAAAAAAAACTGTATTACACACCCTAAATACAAATGCAAGGTACAAATAATGTTTAGGTAAATAGGAAATGTTATAAGCTTGGTGTATTAAAATAAATACATATTTCCAGTATCAATCGCTCTGGAGTCAACCATTTCCAAATGTTGCACGTTAAATAAGTCCCATTATTAGTTTCTATCCTTGTGACTTCAATGGTGAAAACTCAGTTGGTGAAAACATATGTACACCCCCCCCCCCAAAAAAAAAGGCTATAAACACTTCGTATTTTCTAACTGTTGCCAATATCAATTCTCTTTTTTTTTTTTAACCCGGTATCGGTTATTAGCATAGATGAATATAAAAATCCTAAGAAAGCAAAAAATGTCATACTTATTCCAGAGAAGCTTTGGTTCAAAATTTTCATCATGATTACTATTAATATTGTTGTTTCGAGGCAACAAATTTTTGCAACAATGGACAGAAAATGTAAGCATTTAATGGGGAAACTATATGAAATTTACTGTTTTCCCATAATAACTTTTTAAAACTAAGTTTTTTAGAAATAAATTATAGCTTACCCTTCTCCCTGTTACTGTAGCTATCTACGGTGAAAAAATGGTTAAAATCGGTTCAGTAATTTGGAAGATTACCCCGGACATACATCCATACAAAAGTAGTCATTTATGTATATAGATAAGTGGTTATTGATTTGGATAATCAAGCATGTTAAAGGTGAAAAATAAAAGAAAAATTAATTTTTGTTTTGCACGTTTTTCTACTGCAGTGGTCAATAACTGGAGGATCCCTCCAATATTTTTTTTTCTTAGCGAAAAATTTATGTACACCGCGTATGTTGAACGAAATACGTAAAAAAAAATAGTATTACATAACTAGTGTGTTCTCTTTTTAAATGGAATGCTACACTATTTTACGACCCATTACTACTATTAAAATCTGTCCGCATCTGTCTGTCTGTCTGTCTGTCCGTCCGTCTGAAGCTTAAACTCCTCAAAAACCACTGAGCGTAAAGAATCAAACATAATACCATTCGATTCGAAATTTTCTAAGGAAGACAATAAGACCAACCGCGTAATTGTACGACGTTAATTAGCTGAGATATTAATTAAAACGTTAATTAAATTCTTTGCACTTTTAAAATTCCAAGACATTTATTTCTTTCAGTTGCCATTTTAAATTAAAGCGTTAATTAAATTATTGCACTATTTTAAATTCCAAGACTTTTATTTCTTACCGTTGCCATTTTAAATTAAAGCGTTAATTAAATTAATGAACTATTTAAAATTCCAGGACATTTATTTCTTACCGTTGCCATTTTGAATTAAAACGTTAACTAAATTGTTGAACTATTTAAAATTCCAGCATATTTATTTCTTACCGTTGTCATTTTGAATTAAAACGTTAATTAAATTATTGAAAATTCCAGCATATTTATTTCTTACCGTTGTCATTTTGAGTTAAAACGTTAATTAAATTATTGAACTATTTAAAATTCCAAGACATTTATTTCTTTCAGTCGCCATTTTAAATTAAAGCATTAATTAAATTATTGCACTATTTTAAATTCCAAGACTTTTATTTCTTACCGTTGCCATTTTGAATTAAAACGTTAATTAAATTGTTGAACTATTTAAAATTCCAAGACTTATTTCTTACCGTTGCCATTTTAAATTAAAGCGTTAATTAAATTAATGAACTATTTAAAATTCCAGGACATTTATTTCTTACCGTTGCCATTTTGAATTAAAACGTTAACTAAATTGTTGAACTATTTAAAATTCCAGCATATTTATTTCTTACCGTTGTCATTTTGAATTAAAACGTTAATTAAATTATTGAAAATTCCAGCATATTTATTTCTTACCGTTGTCATTTTGAGTTAAAACGTTAATTAAATTATTGAACTATTTAAAATTCCAAGACATTTATTTCTTTCAGTCGCCATTTTAAATTAAAGCATTAATTAAATTATTGCACTATTTTAAATTCCAAGACTTTTATTTCTTACCGTTGCCATTTTGAATTAAAACGTTAATTAAATTGTTGAACTATTTAAAATTCCAAGACTTATTTCTTACCGTTGCCATTTTAAATTAAAGCGTTAATTAAATTAATGAACTATTTAAAATTCCAGGACATTTATTTCTTACCGTTGCCATTTTGAATTTAAACGTTAACTAAATTGTTGAACTATTTAAAATTCCAGCATATTTATTTCTTACCGTTGTCATTTTGAATTAAAACTTTAATTAAATTATTGAAAATTCCAGCATATTTATTTCTTACCGTTGTCATTTTGAATTAAAACGTTAATTAAATTATTGAACTATTTAAAATTCCAACATATTTATTTCTTACCGTTGTCATTTTGAGTTAAAACGTTAATTAAATTATTGAACTATTTAAATTCCAAGACATTTATTTCTTTCAGTCGCCATTTTAAATTAAAGCATTAATTAAATTATTGCACTATTTTAAATTCCAAGACTTTTATTTCTTACCGTTGCCATTTTGAATTAAAACGTTAATTAAATTGTTGAACTATTTAAAATTCCAAGACTTATTTCTTACCGTTGCCATTTTGAATTAAAACGTTAATTAAATTATTGAACTATTTAAAATTCCAAAACTTTTATTTCTTTCCGTAGCCATTTTAAATTAAAGAGTTAATTAAATTGTTGTACTATTTAAAATTCCAAGCCTTTTATTTCTTGCCGTTGCCATTTTGAATTAAAACGTTAATTAAATTATTGAACTATTTAAAATTCCAAGACATTTATTTCTTTCAGTCGCCATTTTAAATTAAAGCGTTAATTAAATTATTGCACTATTTTAAATTCCAAGACTTTTAATTCTTACCGTTGCCATTTTGAATTAAAACGTTAATTAAATTGTTGAACTATTTAAAATTCCAAGACATTTATTTCTTACCGTTGCCATTTTAAATTAAAACGTTAATTAAATTATTGAACTTTTTAAAATTAAAGAGTTATTTCTTTCCATTGTTATTTTGAATACGTGTCACAACAAAGTTCTAACAATTGTTTTTATTCTAATTATTAACGACTATATTTTTTCTCTGGTATACCATTTTGAAAATGTGTTTTTAAATAAAATTGCAATTGCTGTTTTTAGAAGGGACTTTTTTTGACTGCGATCCAAATATTAAAAGAACTTTTTCGTTTAGAATTTTGCAATTAATTTTACAGGAAGAAAGCGATTTGGAAATAATTGTTTTTGGTAAGGAATTTTATTTGTTATTTAGGGAGAGTGATAAGTATGCGCTTCTTGACATCGTCTTTTTTTTTTTTTTTTTTTGAGGAAGCATGTGCAAATAATTCGATTGATTCTTTGATGCAGGAAAGCTTTTTAGCGAGCCGCTTTAGCGGGGAGTAATTTGTTGGAACTTTCCTTGGTACTTTAAAGGAGAGCCGCCTTGGCGGCGAATAGTTTATTAAAACTTTCCTAGCTACTGTAAAGGCGAGCCACCTTGACGGCGAGTAAACTGTTTAAACTTTCCTCATTACTTTAAAGGCGAGATGCCTTGGTGGCGAGTAGTTTGTTGAAACTGTCCACGCTACTTTAAAGGCGAGCCGCCTTGGCAGCGAGTAGGTTATTTAAACTTTCCTCACTAATTTAAAGGAGAGTCGCTTTGGCGGCTAGTAGTTTTCTCAAACTGCCTTCACTACATTACAGCCCGTGCAACGCCGGGCCACGCAGCTAGTGTGGTTATATTACTTGCGTAACTACATTTTTTTTTAATTCCCAAACGATTCTTTATTTTATGGATCGTGTTAGAAGCTTTTTTTTTAAACTATTTCTTCCGCCCTTTGCTACGTTTTTTTTACGTTTTGACATATCAACTGCGCAATTGTACCGTAAGTAGAAGGTGAAGAAGCCGCACTAGTATCCAAAACTAAAATATTCCTCGTGAATTCAATGTTTCAAAGCAAATAAGTCAAAAGCACCAGTCTGAAATTGTAAATATGTTCAACGACTAAAAACTTATTTTGTCAAAATCCGTTTTGTTCCTCAGAAGCAAATCATTTTATTTTCTGATCTAATTATTTGTCCCACAGAAAATGGGTCTATTTTGAAACATTCGAAACACCCATTATTCAACGTTTGTATGGCGGGACTCCTCGAAAAGTGGTTCCATGATACACAAAGCGCAAGACAATATTCATCGTGGCGTGTGCAATGCGGAAAGTTGTCGAGCGCAGTGAGAAAGTGATGACAAATGAATGAGGTCAACTTATTAACCACCTGTCATCGGGGGACAATGGGCAGCAATTTAGTCTATTCAAGAAAGTAGCTGGGCGCATCTCAGAGTCATTCATTTACTAGTGTAGCAGTTTTTTTTTCTCCATCCTTTAGTTGTGAAATTGTTGGATAATATTTTTTCTTTTAATTTCAATACTATTAACTGCTCCTTTTTCTTTTTCATCATTTATATATGCGGCATTTCACAGTATTTGTGACATAGGGGTGTCCGTAACAAAACTTTTTAAAAGTTTAAAATTTTTATATGTATTGAAAAAGTACATTCTAAAGTATATGAATATCATATTGTTTTCATAGTTCACTTTATATTATGTTTGTAATTGCACTCAGAACATTAAAAATGCAATTTTCACTGTTACGGACTCTACATTGAATTTTTCTTTAAAAACTAAACTTTTATTCCAATTATTGTTACGGACTCTACAGCCATCATTTTCACAATCCATAATTTTCTTATAGAACGCACTTTTTGATTAAAATTGTTGCCTATATTAGAGGTGAGCCTTTACTTTATCTGTCTCAAGTGCCAGTTTTGGCTTTAAAATCGGTTTAGGCCAGATTTAAAGAAAAATTCAATGTAGAGTCCGTAACAGTGAAAATTGCATTTTCAATGTTCTGAGTGCAACATAATATAAAGTGAACTATGAAAACAATATGACATTCATGTACTTTATGATGTGCTTTTCAATATACTGTCGACCCCGCTTAAACGAATACTGTCGGTACCAAGAAATATTATTCAATTAAGCGGGGTATTTGTTTAGGCGGGGATTTTTAACATTGCATCTATGGCATCAGTTCCAGGATTTTTTATTCGTATAAGCGGGGTATTCGTTTTATTCGTTACCCGATTAAGCGGGGACGACAGTATATAAAAATTTTAAACTTTTAAAAAGTTTTGTTACGGACACCCCATTGTCACAAATACCGGGAAATGCCCCATATATGAATGTTTACATTGTATTATTTACTTTTATTTTTGAGCATGAAGGTATTAATTTATTCATTTACAATAGTGCATTGCTCAGAAGAGGTGTAACAAAAATTGAAACTGATACTGCTCGATGAAAGTCCATTCGGGGAAGAGATAGACTGAAACTAAACAAACAAGTTGCCAGAATGTTTGCCACTATGATACTTTTGGGGATTTCCTCTGAAAAGGAAAAATATCCAATAGGATTCACATTCGCCGTCTGATTGGCACCAATTTATTCTGTTCCTAGCCAAACACGGATTATTGAAGCCAAATGGCGCTTTTTTTTTTTTTACATCTAGTCTAGCTATTCCGTGAACAAATTGTACCATAGGTGACCAAAGTTACTTCCGGTCTTGAAAATCTCATATTTTGTCGAAAGTTTTAAAAAGATTAAACTAACCCACAAAGTTGAAGCATTAAAGTTTAACTCACATAACCTCAAGAGAGAACTACTCATTTACCATTGATTTCTTACTGTCTTAATGCTGATACCCTATAATGTTGCATTATAGGGTACCGTTCCAAGTACAGGCATTTGACTGTACATACATTACTGATTTAGTTCGAACTTCAACTACTTTAATTGGTTTGTTTTCAATTACACAGGCCAACAAAAAAAACCTTTTTGAAAACTTTTTTAATTTTAATAGCTGATCTTGATAGATTTTTATGTGCTGAATCCAAATCTGCTTGTAGTTTTTATGTATCACCCTTAGTTTCCAAGCAAAATGTATTTTATTATATAGTCTAATACCCATTTACAGTATATAGGGAAATCAATGAAACACTGTAGAATCGTAAAAATGGTTTGTATTTACAGTAAAATACTTGGAATAGTAATTTTATGTGATGATACAAGGTTCACTTGTCAACTGGAATTGCTTTATATTTTCTTTCCCTTTTTTCCTTGAAGCTTCTTGTGTAGCTTTTCCTGCGATGAATAGCTTGCTGAACTTCCCGGTGAAGTGACCAACAGTAATCCCCCATCATGTTGTAGCATGTGTTTCAGCAGTGCTGCCAACATCATCTTTGTTCATTAGACCTATTTTTTCATGTTATCTTAACTATGAAAAAGCTGTTAAATTCTAAAAATGTTTCTTTATTTCATGAATGTAACTATAAAATGTGAATAAATGGTGGGTGATACAACTTTTTAAGCATCATATTTGGATTCAGCAACCTAAACAACATAAGAATAAGGTATTTTCATTAAAAAAGTTTTTTCATCGTTGGCCTGTGTTATTATTTTTTCTTTTGCAATTTTATTAATTGCCATTTCAAACATTCAATCCATAAAATTTCTATGTCATCAAAAACACTTAAAAAACCATCAAAAGCCCTCCTTTAAGTACAATAAACACAATACATCATAATATTTACACTTAACCTGTTTAAACAACCATTGCTTTTATCAATAATGCTACCGCCTATGTTCATTATTATTCACGGAAGAAAAATATGAGTGTATTCTTCTGTCCCAAGGTAACCCTTTGTTAGTAGCTATCATTACGGGTGTAGTTAATTAACTAACCCTACATCAACACAAAAATATCAAATTATTACTTGGAACAAGAATAGCAAATTTAAATTACAGCTGGAAAGACGAATACTAACAATGATGATGAAGTTTGAATTGTCGCTCAGCCTGAGCTATTTGAATTTATTCAGTACAAACAGCAACCTTGCGATCTTCGAAAGGAACAAAATGGGATCTGATGATTGATATCAATAGCTTGTGGTTTGTTATTTTCACGAGACTTGATAAGAAGAATCGCCATCATTATAATAATAAGCACTTTTCGAATATTAAATTCGTCTATAGAGGGCGTTCTCTTTGATGCGGGCAACCGTGCTTGAATTTATCGATTGATAAGTAATTTGATTTTTTTCCATGCAGATTTAAGATCAAGGTCCCAATTTCAATTAGCCGTTTTTGTAGATTTTTATCGGGTATTTCCTATTTGAATGATTATAGAGAATTTTTTGAGAAACGGTTACAGGAAATGATAATTATAGCAAAGTATTCAATAACTTATTTATACATCATTATCTTGTAATAAATCGCCAACGCCATCTGAGATTTTCCTGTTGATGTAAATGATAAGATTGACTAATGTGTTATAGGAGAGATTGATGTATTTCATATGAATTTTAATTCCTTGTGTATGCAGCAAAATATTTTAATGACTCGGAGATGTGTTTACTCATTTCACCTCAGTGTTAAAATAACTTAATACTTAATACTTAAAAGAGAGAATGTACACAATATGTATAATGATACTCAGGTGCCGAGATATGACTCCATATACTGGAAAAAATAAGTTGTTCTTTTTACAGTATAATACTGAAAGCAGAGGTTTCAGTTTAAAACTGTAAAAGATCGATACTAAACTGGAAAATTAGTTGTTTTACTTGATGTATAATTACTGTAAAACTTGCAATTTTAGTTCATTACTGTAAAATTAACAATGCTACAGTTTATTACCATTAAATTACCACTATTATACTGTAAAAATAACAATGTAATACTGGCAGCAGAGGTTCCAGTTTAAAACTGTAAAATAAACGGTAATAAACTGTAAAACTAACAATTTTAGTTTATTACTGTAAACCAGCAATTTTACAATTTACTACTGCAAAATTTACAGTTTTACAGTTTATTACTGTGAAATTACTGTAAAATTAGCTATATCTATATATATAAAGATGACGGTGTTCGTTTGTTTGTACGTTTGTAACCGCTGGCCAGAAGCCCTCACAGCACCTACAGACCTGAAACTTGGCTCAAAAATTCGAACGTATCCCAGTACAATGCAACTCGTAAGCCAAATTTTTAATTTCGAATTAGTTATTTTTAAATTAATTAATTAGTCTCATTTTTGGTGTATCCGCCATAATTGAGGGGGGAAAACCTTCCCCCACCCCAAAGTATTATATATCACTGGAAAGGGGTTTTTTTCTGAAAAAGGAAAGTTGTAGCACGTTTCTGTCCGTTAATTAGGACAGGAGATATTAATTAATCAAATTTAGTCGATTTTCAAGGCTTAACTCTGTACGAAGACTGAAACACTAGATCCATTTTCCATACAAGCTGCTCTTTCTTAAGTGGTTTAAATTTACGTATAGAGTTAAGCCTTGAAAATTTACTAAATTTGAGTATACCTCCTGTCTTTTTGATTTATTTGGCGAATTGTTTTGAACTTTAAAAAGACTTTAGTGTAGTTTAAAAGGTTTTGGAGAAAACGGTAAGACTAGAATTTTTTATGCGACATTTTAAAAGAACTTAATGCATTTACAGCTTTTAAAATACTGTGAGATGTATAGCTGTGATGCCTAATAAGTGAATTTGAGGTGTAATATAAGAATATATTCTTAAAAATTAAAGTTTTGTTGTAGTCAATAACTCTCACAATATTTTCAGAAAATTATAGTAATTAGCCCCCTATGATGAGAACGCTACTGATAGCTCTAAATGTTTAGCAACAGAAAAATCAAATGAAGAGTTTAATGTATTAAATAAACTCATGTCTCTAAAAGACTTCCAAAATATTTTTGGAGGCGAAATAGACAAGATAAAAGCACCGAAATATCAGGAGGGAGTTTTAAATAGTACATGAACGTTGTACAAAATTTGGCGCTTTTTTTTCCAGAATGATTTTTCTAAAAACTCTACCAATACTGAAATACTGACTGCAATTATAAGAACAAATGCAAATCTGACTAATGTAGATAATGTGACAGCAGCAACCATTGTGATAACTCCTCTGAAAACTCTTATAAATTGGTATACGTCATCTACTTCAAACAAAACAACTCACTGTAGCAAATTTATCGATGATTACCAACAAAATGAGCCAAAAAGTGGGAGAAAATTTCTTAATAGGATAGCCAAAAAAAAAAAAAAAATCCATCCATTTTAGTTTCTGAGAGTTATAGAGCAACTATTAAAAACAATGAACAAGAAAAGCAGCAAAAAGAGAAGAAAAATAAAGAAAAGAAAAGAAAACGGAGTGGACAAAGCAGCCGTACAGAGAGAAAATGCTTTAAAGAAGACTAGAACAAATAAAGAGAAGTCAAAAAATAGAAAAGGGAAAGATGGGGAAAGATATTGAATGCCATAGTGTTATAATATATTTAATGAATGGAAAATATATTCAGTTAACCGTATAATATCTTCATATAATGCTTTACTATATTCATGTAAAGGTATAATATTTACCTATATATATGAATAATCCAGTATAAAATTGAATGTTTACATGGCCAATAACTGTATGGTTTCATAGCCAATAACTATGCTAAGTTGGCCAATTACTATCAATTTGACATTTTTGTTTTTGCGTTGACTTTTTTCTAATAATATATCTGAAAAAGTGTTTTCAGACAATATGAGTAGTAAAATACATTAATATAGTATCATCTGAAGTATTTTTTTATTCATGCAGAAATATTTCATTTATTTTTTATTCAAGCATACAAATACGATGTCGCTAAAGTGGCACATTACTATACCGCTTCAACTATAATAATTTTTCTTCAGAGGGTTGGAGTGAATTTAAATTTATTCAGTGGACTTCCTTCCCATTTAAATGCACGGGCATCGCCGTGCGGGTACTGCTAGTGATATTATAAAAACAACATTCATTTTCTACAGTGTATGAATAGATACATGACTGTAGACTGACTTTTTACTTTATAAAGATTGTCAAGTCTTTTCAAGATTGTCAAGTTTACTTTATAAAGTTGGTCAAGTAAAATTTGTAAAATAAGGATAAAGAAAAAAAAACTAGCAAATGATTTAATACACTGCTCACTCCTTTCAAAAACGTCATCATGTCTCAAAAATCAGCGATTTTGTGTTATACCTGTTTTTAAACTGCCGTGAATAATTAGCATATCTCAGCAAGACCTGTATTTTTATAATTCAATATTTCATAAAAATAATATTTTTTCTATTTTCGAACATTTTAAGAATTTTCTTTCCAAGAGTGTCGCATCTTAGTTGTACTTGAGCTGCTGGGCAGGAAATATCAGTGTCGTTTTAGTGACACACAGTATTTGTGTTAGCGGATATTTTAAAATGATCTTATGAAAGTAAAATCTTACCGAGTTTTCGCTTCATATGCGCGCTTGCAATTGTATCGCTGTTGTGAAGAAAATATTCTAAAAGACAAATCATTTTTTATAAAATATTATATTAGAATTAACTGTTTACAATTTGACTATTTACAGCTCAAATTGCAACAAAATCAATTCAGAATGTTCCATCAAAAATCAACTGTGTCTGTTCGTTCCATCAATTTTCTTCACTTCACTTTAGTTCAGTTTAGTTCATTTCATTTAAACCAAGAAAAGGCTTAACTTAATCTGCAGACGTTCGAAAGCTCAGTCGCAAGAGTTATTTATTCCAAAAAAATATATAAATTACGCACACACAAAAAAGAGCATTTTTTATTCTTATTTACTGTTTAATCAAGAATGCATTGTTTGCTTTTATGTCGGTGACATAAATGACATATTTTGAGGTATTTCAAACATTATCTTTTTAAACTTAATGGAAGAATGGCATAAATAAAAATTTTCAAAACTTAGGCAGGAATTCAAGTGAAACACCATTGCAATCGCTTCGAATTGCAATCGCTACTGGAAGTGAATTACATTATCATCAACTTAACTTGGCACTGACGTCACTACGGGTGGAGCCAATAAGAGCTCACAAGCAGTCAGCGATCTCCTCTTATTCGCCAAGTAGGCTGTGACGTTTTATCTAGCTCGTTTTTCATAGGCAAACGTCACGCAAACGTCACGCTGACATCACGATGTTTTTATCAAGAAACGTACTAATGTAATTCATTTCCAGTAGCGATTGTAATTTGCGATCGCCTGTTTCACTTGAATTCCTGCCTTACACTTTTTACATTTCTTCTTGAAACTCTCCATGTAAAAAAAAAAAAATGTCTATGGGTGTGTAGGTGGATGGGTGGGCGTGTCTGTATATTTCTTATACAAAGCCACAAATTACGCCGGTTCTTTGTGAAATTGTTAACAGAGGTCTTTTGATGCTCAGGAATTTTCATAGAGGGTTTCCACCAGAAAATCCATGAAAGGAATGTTTTTCTCTGTTAATAACAATGACTGAGTTTTGATATTTTTTAGAAAATGCAAATCAAGTTTACAATTTAAATTTTGAGTCAAAAAATTTCTCTTTTCTACTCGTTGATGGAACATCTTACGCAACTTATTTTCTTCTTTTCAAATTTAAGCTTTATTGCTGAACGTGCGTTACTCGAAAAAATATTTTTATTTCGCAGTAGACTGGAAAGCACAGCTAATCTGTTTTAAAAATCATTTCGTATTAAGCATTATTCAAAGATTTGTCATGCTCCTAAAATATAAATGGAACATACATTTATTATTATTATTAACAATACAAAAGCAACACATTATTTAGTTTTGCATTTCCTGAATGATGTTGGATACACAAAAGATTTCAGGGTTTTTTAAACTTTCAGCTGCAATATTTAAATATGAGTCACTTGTGAAAAGATATAAATCATTAAATATAAAAGCAATCGTAAGTATTTATGTTTCTTCCGCATACAACCAACAACCTGAAGAATGCTATATTATGTTTTGAAACAGAAAAAGCTTAGAACATATTTCACAAAAGCACGTCAAAAGTCTCGGTATTTATATTTCATAGGAAAAGTAGAATAAAGGCGTATCCGACGGTATTGTGATGAATAAAAATAAGTGTAGAATGTCTGACGGGCTGTTTGCATCTTTTTCATCTGCTATTATGATTAATCACAACTGAGGTAGCAAGACGTTTGCTTTGATTGTCCTTATAGACACAGAGTTATTCAAAATTTAATATTGATTTTGCACCCAAAGGATGATTTAAATAGTTTAAGATAAAGCGTGTTGTACTCAGACTGCGCCACAAATAAAACATGACAGTGTAGATAAAGTTACAAATCATAGTAAACACTTTGAAAAGGCATAGGATCTTTACTTTTTTTAATCCTTTTAATTCAATTCTTACATTTATATTCCTTATTTTTTATTAGAAACTGCTAAATTTATTACTTACTGCAAAAATTCTGTTTAGAAGATTAACGGGAACTTTTATGTCAAAAAGAAAAGTGCAGCAAATACTTGATTATCCGGTCCTCTTGATCCCGGATCTCCGGATAATCCGGAGATTTCCATTCCTACCAAATCACAGTCCAACTTTTCAAGTTTGGAACACTTTTTTTTTTTCATTCACGTAGACAATTTAAAATAATGATAGCATGGGTGTAACTGTAAATGCACAAAATTTTCGCTGGTTGTTTTCACCTCTTAATGATAAAGAGTTTGCATAAAACATGCTGTATCCATGATTCACTGAAGATATCATAGGAGAGAGTAGACCAGTTCTTTGATAAGACATGACATGAAAAATCATTTACACATTTTTTAATATCTTGTAAATGATTCCGTGCAACGTTAATACAAAACATGGATTTTGTCGTGATGAACGGTAAGTTTAAGCATTTGCTTTGCTTAGTGCGTATTATCCAGATTGTCCTGATTTTCAACCATCCGGAATGATTTTGGTCCCAATTATTTTCGATAATCAAGATTGTACAGTACATAACTTTCCCGAGTTCTGATTTAAAAAAAATAAACAGTTTTTCCAAATGAAATTTTGGAACAACTGGATACCCATTTAATTTTTAAGACATCTTTGCTCGCGTTATAACTAAACTCAAAACTGTTTTTTTTTTTATCTTCATGTAATGAAGTGATAGTAGGTGACTGCTATTAAAAGTTATGTTTCTCTCATTGGAAGCAACAAAAAGCAGCAAAAATACCTGCGTTTGAAATTATATCCTTTGCCTTGTATCTCTCACGCTAAAGGTCAACCATTTAATCATAAAACAGAACTTTAACGTAGCTTGAAATGGCATAATCACGTTCGTGGAAAAGCAACAAAGTTCAAACCGTTTTGGCCTCAAGTCAACTTGTTTATGGTTATTAACACGAAGTTGTCATTTGCGTGGTACTTTCAGATTTATGTGGATTTAGGAATGCACTCTGAGCATCTGAATCAACCAGTTTTATATGCAGATGATATCAGACATAAATAGTGCTGTATTTATGAGTTATTATGCGCACATTACTAGAACAACTTAATGCATTTAGAGGACAACGCTTCAATGCAAGACATAATTTTCATGAGATTATTCTTTCTGAAGGCGGTTTCTCTCAAACACGAGGGAAGTTAAGAATAACGTTATAAAACAATGTTTTTCGCAACTTGTAACAAATATGCTCAAATGTACGAAACCGTCTGTTTTATATCTCCCCTATATAAACTCTTTAACTCATTAATGCCTAGCGTCCTTTTTCGGGACGGTCCAAAAAAGTGTCTGAATTTCCTCAAAATGAACATTTCAACCAAATAATAGTGATCAATTAGTACCTTGGTATTGCTTCAATTCGTTATTAACAGATTGCAGCACAGAACCATTGGAAAGTGTGTTCTGTAGCAGTTTTAATAGGATCTTTACCAAAAATGACATCGTTCACAATCACAAGAAAAAACAGCTAAGTTTTCAAAGTGATTCCCAGCTTCCCAGTTTATGTTCATTGCTGATTTTATTTCTTCTTATAAAATGTCTTTTTAAATATTATATCGTAAGCAGAAAATTTTTTTAGAAAATAAAGTATGTACCCTCTGGGGTCTATCGTAACTTTTAAGGGACGATTCTTATTTCCTTAATAAAAAATTTATTTCTTACATGATATTTTTTTTATTATTTTTCCTGTCCATTAAACACTGTTTGTAACCAGTATACAAAATATGTTTGGGAAAAAAATGTCAGGCATTAATGGGTTAATGTGTGTGTGTGTGTGTGCATGTAAAACAGAAAAGCTCTATCGTAATCTTATTACCTTGACTTGAAACTTCAAAATATAAAGCTTTCGGTGAAGTGTACTCTTAGAAGTGAAACTGCAATTTTAGTAGGTACATTGTGTGAAGTGTTTTTTTTTGAAATTCAATTCAAAAGTGAAAAAAATATTTCTATGAAGCAAAAGAAGCATCGGAATAAAGTATAGAAGCAACAAACCTTGCTGACAGCAGAAAATCAAAGAAATTTATATATAATGGAGTTTAAGATTTCAATAAAATTTTTGTAATCACATTTTTATCAGAGTTCTGTAGATTACAACAAACTATCAAGATAATTGCTAAAGAAATTAAAAATGGGAACATTCTTGACATCTTAATTTTTACTTCCTTTTACGTAGTAAAGGAAGTATTGTGATCACGAAAAAAATTTCACTCAAATTTCGGTCTACATTTTGACTTTGCTTACCCCCGAATGAATGTCGCGTAGTTTTTTCGACCTATCAGCACGTGCATATGTACCTAACAACATACAAACAGCCGAAAAATCAATTTCGACCACCCCCGCGTAAATTACGACGAGTTTTCTCGTGACGTCTGTGTGTACGTATATGCGGATGTATGTGCGTATGTATGCCGCATAACTCAAAAACTATATGCCGTAGAAACTTCTAGCTTGGTATGTAGGCTCTGAGGGGGGTCTAGTTGTGCATCTTTCCTTGTGATTGCATTCGAATGTTCCCAAGGGGGTCTTTTACACCTTTTTTGGGGTAAATCAATGTTAATTTCAATACAGACTCAAGTGATATGAATTGGCACGACCACTTGGCGACATGTTGCCAAGCTTTTGGTCGCCAAGTGTTTGACGCCAACTTGGCGACATATCGCCAAGTTGGCGACAAATTTGGCAAAAAAATTATTTTTTGAATTTGGGTTCAACTTGGCGCTATTGGCGATATTTTGCGAAAAATTCACTGCATGATATTAAAATCAGCAATATTTAGAAAATTAACCATTGTAAAATATTTTTTGCATTGTTCTGTGGCAGATTAGGGGAGTAAATATTTGAATTGTTACCTTGCTCACTCCAAGCACTTTTTTTAACACTTAAGGCAACTACTAAGAAATTTACACGTAAAAGGAAGTAGTGTGGGGTCCATACCAGATTTTTTAATTAAAAATGCAAATCCTTTTGAGTTATACAAATACTTTCTCGTCCGACTAGAAATACCCAAGATAACAATCACCAAACTATTCGTTTTTTCGTGTAAAGAAAAAGTGGGGAGATAGGAACTACTGAACAAACGGCACAATTAGAAACAAAAAAATACGTAGAGGCGTAACTTCTCTACTAGAATCATTTTGTACATAAACTTCGTTTGCTGCTCATGACTGTCCGAAATGTCAGCGTTTTAATTTTCTTTCCTCTCGGAGCGGCTTGTTGAATGTTGAATGTACTGTCTTAAACAGAAAACGTTCGTTTCAGAAAATCTTCATATAAAAAGTTAAAATTCATTTCTAGCTTAAAAAGTTGTGGAAGGTTCAAACAGAAAAAAGATCATATGTTAGCGGGGAATTTTTATTCCAAATTTTATGTGTAAAAGAACCAACCCAAAGTCAAAGAGAAAGAAAAATCATAAACGATTTTGAGGCTCGTCGCATCAAAAAACTAATACAAAACTAATATAAGAAGACTCGTAAAAGTACAACATATTATTTAATAAAAGCTAAATTTGCACATAACCTCTTGATGTCCCTCTCCTAGCGAAATCGGTCATTAGACTGTACTGTTCAAAAAAAAAAAAATCAACTCGATTTTCTTGTTTTGTCACCATTTTAAAACTACTATACTCGTATCACCACCTGGTTAATACAATTCCAAGAGTTGATGGGATTGGCTCCACTATTGTTAAAAACTGTGAGCGGTATCTATCTATCTATCTTTGTCATCCTTCTTTCTCTCGAACACCAGTGATCTGAAAATCGAACAAGGTACCGATATAATTGCAATTTATCACTCTTCATTTGTTCTAATTTACATTAATCTACGGCTTCAATTAAAGGAGATATCGATTAAAAACGTACTTTTTCTACCTGGGAACTTCTAAGGCAACCCGGAATTTTTTAAAAAAATTTCTGGAATGAAATTTCCAATTCCTTGGCAAGTAGTCAATTATGTTACATCCGGAACTAACGTCACTTAGAGAGCAAAAAATATTTCCAGCAGCTAAGTAAAGCGCGTTTTTGATGATAGGTGTAGCGAGGAAAAGTCAATATCAGAAAATGAGAACTGTGGAAAGGAATGGAATATCTCTAAAGGTGTATGTCGCTGAAAACAAATGCATCGCTCAGTAATTAATCCACCGCCACAGGTGGTTTATGGGGTAGAGCTCTCGAAGTACACTGCTGGGAATGAAAGGGTTTTAGAGGTGTGCCACTCTGAAAACCCGAAGCACACCGCCGGAGGCGAAGTACACCAATCCGAGGATGTCGAGATGTCCACCAAAAGCTGCTAGTTTAAAAAAATTCCTTGTCCTTATATGTGCAGGACATTTGGACATGTAACGTTTCGAAAATGAATGAGTTTTGTAGTAACTTTGCATATTAACTTAGTGTATACAAAACACAGAGTATATTCACTATGACCCACCATTCGCTACGACCTGTTCATTGTATTTTTAACGCAATTTCAGAGGATCGTCAACAAATCCAATGTATCACACAACCAAAATATCAAAGGGCTTTTTTTTTTTTTTTTGCGCACGCGAACAAAACAAAAAACTTTTTTGTTCTACTTTCGGTCCATAAACTTTAATTTAAGACTTGACATGAACTTCAAATCACGTACTTTTTATTAAGTTTTTCATGAGAAGGTTGCTCATGAAAGTACTTGCCCTAGATTCATAAAGTTTTATACATTTTTTTTACATCATAAAAAAAACACTAATTTTTTCCACCATGAAACCTACACATTTCGATTTCAGAATCATACTGTCCTTTTAAACATATTTCATACATAAATTTTCTTTCACCAAAGAAAAGACTTCTTTTGAAAGATTAAATATTGAAATTTCCAAAAGGTCCCCATTCATAACCCATGACACTAGCACGAGGCTCTTAATGTTCTCGTGGGACATAAATAATTAAGAGAAAACTAAAGACTTACTAAGAAAATCTATGTATAACCTACATTCTTGAAGGAGTCGCGCTGCATTTGCAACGAAATGGATGAATTTGAATACAAGAAAGTCTCTTTTCATCCTTTTATTTACACTTTATGTGATATAAAAGTGAAAGACTACGAAAATAGGTCGCGGAGTAAATTTGCGCAATTATTTTGCCCGGCTCGTATGCGACTGACGTGTAACAAGGAGTTTATGGGACATTTGAATGTAATTTTTTTCACCTCAAAATACTCCGGCCATGCTGGGCAGAAATAAAAGGATTTTTGTTTCACAATGTTTCTGAAATAAACAACACACAATGTATTCATCCCCTGCTATATCTGTTGGTGATGGTCAGAAACGACTATCCCGTTCCCACCTCCATTTTTGTGTTAGAAATAAAGTGAGCCTGTGATTAGTTGACGCAAAAGTGTGTACATTAGGATGTAAATCCTCAGCTGTCCTGGTTAGGATGTTCACGGTTCTTCGGTCCGAAATCAGTTTCGATTGAGAAAGAATTTTAATCTTGATTTCTTCATCACGTGGGAGACAAACGCATTTGCATGGAAATGGACAGCCATAAGAAAAGATCATGACTCGGTTTTTTATTTCTGATTTCTCAGTGGAGATGTTGATTTCGTACTTTATTTGGAAAAACAAAACTGTTCAGAAATAATTAGAAGAGAATACACAATAACTTGAGACTAACATTATTTAAAACAGATAGTTTAAATTCATTGTCATTAAATAAATGATACTAATGGATAGAGATGCACCGATTAATCGGCAGTACCGATTAATCTGCCATAATCGGCCACTTTGCCGATTATTCATAAAAAATATTTTTAAAATATTCTTTTTTTGAAGTACTACCGTCAGCGAGAAACTATGATGGATATTTTATTAACAGTAAATAAATGTAATTTTCTACAATCCTTACTATAATATGTAGCATGAAAGCGTACAGACCATGAACAAAATAATTAGTCATACAATGCGTAAAACTGCATAGAATATTAAAATTCAACCCTCACAGCTGATATTTATGTGATACTATTAGGAATAATTAAATTCCTGAACTTTTAAATTGGACTGCGAAAACAAGAGTATTTCAATTTATTTATAATCTGTCAAATTTGGCCAATCAACTGGCGGAAAAAGTATTTTTTAGATAAAATTGCTCAAAGTATTTCTTGAGCAAGAAATTACGAGGAACAAATTGATAAACAAGAAATAAATAATTTTCTGCAAGTATAATATCGTCGGCACCATGGTGAAATTACGAATGTGAAAATTGGCACTTTTCAGAAGAGTCAAAACACCGAATATAATTTTTTCCCACCTGACGTGTTTGGTTATTTTCAATTTTTATAGATATCTCTAAGTGTAACACTAAGGCTCGAAGGTATCATTTTAATTTTAATTATTTGTAAAATTCGAACTTGAAAAACGAACTTGAAAAACGCGATTTTTCACAATTGTTATTTTAGAATGGTGCCGACGATATGTAGTACGAAAGTGTAGTGAGTAAAAACAAAACAAATGATTCAAAGAATGAAAATAAAAAACTAATTCTCACAGTTGATAAAAAAATTTTTATAAATTAGTTTTCCTATTTTGAATAAATATGCATATATAGAAAATGTTGCAACACTTTTCATGTGTCGATATTTTTCTCTGAGCAGAGTGATTTTAGTTAACTTTAATTTTCAAAGAATAAAAGTTTTGAATTGAATAGTTACTAATAATTGAAAAATGAACTTAAATTAAAAGTGCACTCTTAAACTAGAGTACTCACCACAGCCTCCCCTGTTTTCTTCTCTAAATTAAATGTCTATTTAGCATAATTAACAACTTTTTCCTTTAGTGTGTGTTAATCTAATTATACCAACAATAATATGGAAATTGGTTCAAAAAATAAGGAAAAAATTTAACATTTATTTTGGGAAAGTTGGGGAAAATAAATAAATCTTCTCTTAGAAATAAATTAGTAACCATCTTAAAGTCGGAACTGCAAAAGAAAGGAAAAAAAACCCACTGATGATGAAATTAGTAGTATTTAAAATAATCATCCTGATTATTAATCGGCGTGGCCGAATCATCGGCCGATTAATCGGTAATCGGCCAATTTGCTTATCGGTGCATCGCTACTAATGGGGCTAAAATAGCATTACCGTAAATCAGGGTTACTTGGACCCTAGGGGGTTACTTGAGCCCACTACAATAAAATGATAAAATCTAGGTTTGGTACCTACTAGTTGAAGACTTGCACGTAGTTCCTCGTTTCTCCACTAGGTAGAAGCCCTCTGCAGTCTCTAACGCTAGTACCAAACCCAGATTTTATCATTTTACTGTGGGCTCAAGTAGCCCTCTTCTGGGTCCAAGTAACCCTGATTTACGGTACTTTGGAGGACACAGCAATTTTTTGTTCTAATTTAAAGTATTTACTCTGTAAAATTTAATAGCTTTTTTTTTTTAAACGTATTCTTGGATATTCAATTAACTCGTTAATAGAGCTGTAAAAAATCAGAATTTTGATGTGGTGAAAAAGAAATGTGTAGATGTTGTATGGCCGGAGATGCGGTCATTCTCTTCATTTGACTCGGTATTAGAAGAAGACAATTATAAAACACATCCATTAAAAATACTTTATTACACACGTTCCACACACATAGCTGCGACTCGTTGCATGGCGGTTTCGTTAGCGAGAGTGTATTGCATGAACACAGTTCCGCACTGAAGAACAGTCCCGCAGCGGAGGCGTCGGATGACGTCACTCCTCGCCTCTCGCTAATTGGTCGAGAGCGGAGCGCTACAAATGAACTAATATGAAAGATTATTCGTTACGAGATGTGGGACGTAGAAAAAACTTAAGAGATTCAACTTTTTTTTATAAATATTTTTTGTAAACTTTTTCAATTTTTTTAAAAATAAAACTCACACTTAATAATATCGGTTTATTCGGGCTAGAAAAATCGAAAATGCATCCGTTTAATATGAAGAGGAGAATCCGTCTAACATAGTCAAGCTCTACTGCTTGAAAAAATACACAAAAGAAACACAGGCCCCGAAAGACATCTACGAATAAGATGAAAGGTGAGCATTGCAAGTTCAATCCTAATTTATTAACCCATTTGTGCCCAATAGCCTAAAAACGGGACGCTTGTTAGTTACTGCAGATAAGGACCTGTAATGGGTATATCATATTACTAAAGCTGTTTTTCACAAGTTAAACAGTCCTTCTTCTTGAGAAAACCAGTTAGAGCCACTATTTGGACATCAGAGTTTAATTATTGACAGCTATTTTCAGACAAATCGGTCAAGCCACGATCCAGCATGGGTAGCCGCAGAAAGTAAGTTTTTTTTTGCGAATTTATTTTTCATAAAATGAAACTATTTTTTAAATGATTTGCTTAAAATTGATCACAGATGCCTTCTGTAATGTTACGTTGCAAAAGTAAAGTCTAGTAAATTCGTATTTCGCTTACATATCTGAAAATATCCCATAAACAGAACGTTAAATAACTTAATAAATGTGGCAAAGGCGAACTGTTTTAAGCCTAAAATGCATGAAAACCATTCCAAGTAAGAGTTTTAAGCAGATAAAAATTGAAAACAATTGTTAAAAAAGACTTGGGTATCAATGGGTTAATTTCATAATTGTTGTAGAGATTTTTAATTTCTCTTGTTAATTTGCTTTTTTCTTTCAAATGTAAATTACTACTATAGTGTCAGTTACCGGTTGTTCAAACTTATATGAAAATAGCGTTTTACCGGATGAAAATTTGTTTTCACTTCAGTTATAAATTTCCTTCATATGATATAATTTACTTTTCCTTCCTGCTGTAAACATTTAAAAGTTGTATGCGTAATAATTTTTTATCAACGCAAAATCACTGAACCTTGAAATAAACCGATGTATGAGCAGTTTGTCACGTCTTAAAATAACATCGCGAATAAACGGTGAAAAAACCTTAAGACAAACCGCATTTTCGTTTTACCAAATTGAAATTACTAATTAACAACGTTGTAATTTGCAGGAAGTGACACTTATTTGATTATATAATGCAGCAAAACAACATCCATCATTGCCAGGGACAGGACGAAAGTGGCACATGAGACATGCAGTCCGGTGTAAATTACAATAAAATTGATAAGAAATTACATTTGCCCTTGGTTTCATTTTTCAATGCTTGTGATTACCTCCAATTTTCCTGTCCATATTTAGATTATTTAATACCTACTACCATAAGAATGTCGTATGTTTGGTAAAGAATGTGAATGTGTCATTGCATGCCTCTTTAAACAGTGATTTATTTTTAGATTCATTAAAAACAGTAATTAATTCTAGCGGAAGTAGTAATTAGCAACGTTGTTGCCATCTGGTAGCTGAAAAATCTTCTTTTTTGAAACGAAGGTCTTAAACATTCACAAAGAAAAGTTTCGTTTTTTCGCTTACGGTTATTTTGAAGTGACAATTTCCTTAAGTCCAAATACGTTGCATTTTCAGGGAATATCTCGCCTGGTAAAAATAGCAAATCATTTTGATTTATCATTTTACGGAGGGAAATTCATTGGGACGCCTTTCTATAAATCATGTAAATGCTAATTTATGATTTATTTATAGTACGTATTTGTTATGAAGGTTAAGCCTTAACAACTGCAGAATTCTTAAGGTACGGTAGATCGGGAGGAGACGCTGTAATTTTTGACTTTATTTTAAAAAATAGGGCATTAGTTTTAGTTTTTAATATTCAATTTGTCCACAAACGTGGACTTTTGTGATGGGTAAAAAAATTGGTTTCGATTTGAAAAACAACTTTTTACCACCGATAATTGATGGTTGCACAAAACCCTTCTATTTAGGCGTCTTTCCGTTGGTGAAGATTTCGTTAGTGCAGAATTCCGTAGGTAGGAAATGCCGCACACGATGTTTTTGCGCCAACTGTTGCATACAATGTATTTCATCGAATCACATTTTTTCCGACGGTTCAGTGTAGTTTTCTAGGTCTGTGTTTCGAGTAGGATCATTGTTTTCTCTGGGGTGTGTCAAAAAGTTACGAAATTTCCCCAAACGAAAATACGCCGTTTCAGATAAAGGCATTTAGCACTATATCAGGGACTCGTCAGAGCTGTAAAAAAGACAAAACACTCTAAAAACACCCCTTAAACGCGGAAAGTCTGCACCAATTTATGTAAACTCTCAATATACATGCCCTTTCATTCTAACTGAGTGGCTAGCTGCTTTTTTTTATTCTTGTGGGTGAACCACGTGATACGGCATCTTCCCCAATACTGCGCCTTCCCTCAATCTGCCATAAAATCTTTTTAAAAAAATTTCAGGCAGCAAAAAGTTTACATAAAAAACAAAAGTTTAAAAAAGTTTTAATTTTCCCATTTATTAAACTGTAAGACTACTTGACATTTTAACATGGGATAAGCGCAGCAATTGTATCCAACAGAGAAGCAAAAGTTATAAAGGATAATTCATAGAAGCGTTATAGCAGTAAAATGCATGTTAGTCTGGTGAAAATCCATGCTACTTTAGATAACATTGAAATGGACTTATTGAATGAAATGGAAATATATATCAACTTTTTCCCCTAACTGATACAGTGCAATTTTCACCCGTTGTGGCCAACAATGAGCTGGTTCTTGACCACCTTATGGAGCAGACCAGGGATACTTGTACATACATTCTAAAAAATGAATGTTGTTTTTACAGTATAGTAATAAACTGTAAAAATTGCTTGCTAATTTTACAGTAATAAACTGCTAAATTGCTAATTTTACAGTAATAAACTGCTAAATTCAGGGACGTCATTTCAAGTTTTTCCAGGGGGGGGGGCAAAGGGTCCAAACGCAATGCAATTTCATCGGAAAACATTAAAAACCACGCCCACTTATATGTAAATACATTTATTTCTCAAAGCCAGGTGGGGGGGCAATTGACCCCCCCTGCCCCCCTAAATGACGGCCTGGCTAAATTGCTAATTTAACAGTAATAAACTGCTAAATTGCTAATTTTACAGTAGTAAACTGCTAAATTGCTAATTTTACAGTAATAAACTGCTAAATTGCTAATTTTATAGTAATAAACTGCTAAATTGCTAATTTTACAGTAATAAACTGCTAAATTGCTAATTTTACAGTAATAAACTGCTAAATTGCTAATTTAACAGTAATAAACTGCTAAATTGCTAATTTTACAGTAGTAAACTGCTAAATTGCTAATTTTACAGTAATAAACTGCTAAATTGCTAATGTTACAGTAATAAACTGCTAATTTTACAGTAATAAACTGCTAAATTGCTATTTTTACAGTAATAAACTGTAAAATTGCTACATTTACAGTACTAAACTGTAAAATTGCTCATTTTATAGTAATAGATAGTAAAGCTGCAAATTTAACAGTTTATTACCTCGCATTTTACAGTTTTAAACTGGAACCTCTGCTGACAGTGTTATACTGTTGTTTTTACAGTATAATACAGCTAAATTTTATGGCAATAAACTGCAAATTTTCTAACGTTACAGTAAGAAATTTTAAAATGGCTCGTTTTACAGTTCATTACTCTGCATTTTAGTTTTAAATTGAAACTTCGCTTGCCAGTATTATACTGTAAAAACAACAGTTTATTTTTTGCAGTGTATGGATACGTGATTGCGCAGCCAAAAATATATCAAAATCATTGAATAAAGTGTTGAAACCTAGTAACAATGTTAAAGTTGTACATAAAAATTGGTTGCATATTGTCTTTTCCAGTGATTTTGTTTTAGCGTGAGTTGTCCTACTAAATTTTTGATTTTCTTTCCAGGTAAAAATGAAAATTGATTATTTGTAATTTTAAATATAATGCTTTGTTTCCGTGAAGGCTATCTACTTATATTAAAAACTGAGTATCTTTCTAACTATCTTTCTTTCTAACTATCTTTCTATCTTTCTATGTCACGCTTCTTTCTCCTGAACGCCAATGACCTGAAAGTCGAACCAGGTACCGATAGATAGGTAATTTTTCAAGCTTCATTAGTTTCAATTGATATAATTATACGATTTTAATTAGCAAAGATATCAATTAATAAGTAGTCAAGTTTAAAGCGATTAAGCCTAATAAATGATTAAATATGAAATCCATTCTTGCATTGCAAAACGTGGTTGCCATGAAACAGTAATAAAAATGATAATGAGAATTTTGAATGAAGGCTTAACTAAATCAAACACGAAACGCATAAGCGGGCCACTTACGTAGAATTTTTATCGCTAGCTACTGGTAATATTTTGAAACATTTATTTGTTGAAGAGCCATCTACTTATATTAAAAACTGAGTATTTATGTCTGCTTTTTTCCTTTGAGCGAGCTGAACTTACTGAAACTTTCCTCACCATCTTGAAGGCGTGAAGCATCTCAATAATTCGAATGATTTTTTTTATATAGGAAAAAAGTAAAGGCGTGAAGCGCCTGTAAGCGAGCCGCCTTGGCGGGGAGTAGTTTCTTTAAATTTTTTTCTCACTACTTTCAGGGCACGAAGTGCCCGTGCAACGCCGGGCCACGTGCGTGGTATGTCTTGAAATCGAATGAACATTAAATTATATCAAATAATATAACTTCAGAATGAGGTAAAAGTTAGAGAGGGGAGACGTTATGCATCAACATGCCGCAGGAAGCTAATCTAGCTGCCCTGGCAGCTAGTCTACTTATATTAAAAACTGAGTATCTTTCTAACTATCTTTCTATCTTTCTTTCTATCTTTCTTTCTATCTTTCTATGTCACGCTTATTTCTCCTGAACGCCAATGAACTGAAAGTCGAACCAGGTACCGATAGATAGGTAATTTTTCAGGCTTCATTAGTTTCAATCTATATAATTATACGATTTTAATTAGCGAAGATATCAATTAATAAGTAGTCAAATTTAAAGCGATTAAGCCTAATAAATGATTAAACTTCCAAGACATTTTTTCTTACCGTTGCCATTTTGAATTAAAACGTTAATTAAATTATTGAACTATTTAAAATTCCAAGATATTTATTTCTTTCCGTTGCGATTTTAAGGCAGGAATTCAAGTAAAACACGGACGATCGCAACTCACCAATGCAATCGCAAATTCCAAAATTTGGATTCAAGTGAAACGAATTCACTTGAATTCGACTAACAGTAGCGGTTGCAATATGCGATCGCCTCAAAGCGACTGCAATGGTGTTTCACTTGAATTCGGCCCTAAATTAAAACGTTAATTAAATTGAACTTTTTAAAATGAAAGAGTGTTATTTTTTTCCATTGTCATTTTAAATACGTGTTATAACAAAGTTCTAACAATTGTTTTTATTCTAATTATTAATGACATATTTTTTCTCAGGTACCATTTTGAAAATGTGTTTTTAAATAAAATTGCAATTGCTGTTTTTAGAAGGGACTTTTTCTGGCTGCGATCCATAAGTAGTCAAATTTAAAGCGAATGTTTAATTAATAAGTAGTCAAATTTAAAGCGATTAAGCCTAATTAATGATTAAACTTCCAAGACATTTTTTCTTACCGTTGCCATTTTGAATTAAAACGTTAATTAAATTATTGAACTATTTAAAATTCCAAGATATTTATTTCTTTCCGTTGCGATTTTGAATTAAAACGTTAATTATGTTGAACTTTTTAAAATGAAAGAGTGTTATTTTTTTCATTGTCATTTTGAATACGTGTTATAACAAAGTTCTAACAATTGTTTTTATTCTAATTATTAATGACATATTTTTTCTCAGGTACCATTTTGAAAATGTGTTTTTAAATAAAATTGCAATTGCTGTTTTTAGAAGGGACTTTTTCTGGATTCGATCCAAATATTAAAAGAACTCTTTCGTTTAGAATTTTGCAATTAATTTTACCGGAAGAAAGCGGTTTGGAAATAATTGTTTTTGGAAAGGAATTTTATTTGTAATTTAGGGAGAGTGCTAAGTATGCGCTACTTGACATCGTCTTTATTTTTGAGGAAGCATGTGCAAATAATTCGATTGATTCTTTGATGCAGGAAAGCTTTTTAGCGAGCCGCTTTAGCGGGGAGTAGTTTATTAAACTTTTCCTTGGTACTTTAAAGGCGAGCCGCCTTGGCGGCGAGTAGTGAATTGAAACTTTCCTCGCTACTGTAAAGGCGAGCCGCCTTGACGGCGAGTAAACTGTTTAAACTTTCCTCATTTCTTTAAAGGCGAGCCGCCTTGGTGGCGAGTAGTTTTCTCAAACTGCCTTCACTACATTACAGCCCGTGCAACGCCGGGCTACGCAGCTAGTATTATTACATACTTTGAATACAGCCGTGAAGGCTATACAGTGAACTCTCACTTATGCGCCGGCCCAAGAGACCAACAGAAAAAGGCGCATAAGTGAGAGAGACGCATAAGTGAACAAGCCTATTTAAAAGTCTAAAATGCAACACAAGTTCTAATGAGAGCATGAATAAGAATGTTGCTATAGAAAATGGTCATATTACTATTGTGTGGAAACTACTGAAACCTAATTGCAATGATAAGGAGAAAACAAAAATTGTAGCAAACCTAATCACAAACTGATGGTCCTTTTAAAACGATCCATAACAGATATTGGTCCCTCTCCGAACTCTAGTTCATGCGGGGAAAATGCCTTCCGTGAGCAATAAAAGCGAAAGATTAAAGAGGAAAATGAAGAAACATTCTCATTTTGTAGGAAAATTAATTAAATTGTTTGCATTTTACGCAAAATTCGGCGCATAAGTGAAATATTTATCTTTAGAGCGACGCATAAACGAATGAAATTATCATTATATTACTACGGAATGTGCAGGGACTGTGGTGATAAGCTCACCACATTTAAAAAAACTCCGCCAATACTTCTGCTTCACAGCTCGCCAACAAAACCATTGTTTAGGCAAATGGCTGAGTGTTTGTTGGTGCAGTTTTGTGTTTAAGCCATTGTCATACAGCATAATCTTACTTTGGCAACATCGCCCGTGCTACGGGACCAGAATTTAAATATTGAGCGTGAAAGTTAGTTTTAAAATAGATTTTGATGGAAAATGTTAAAAATGTTTGAATCGGTGTTAATAGCGAAAAAAACCTGGGGACAATAAAAGTGGTGAAGTATTACATTTTTCTGTTTGGCTAAGATATTTTCTGAATATATTTAATAAATTAATGATTAATTATTGATATGGATAATATAAATAACAATTATTGCACTTGGCAGATATATAGCATAGGTAGTCAGTCATACATAAACTTTATGGCATTACACTAATTATTTAAAGTCAATAAAAATATTCATATGTCAAGAATCTCTGGTTATTGCGGCATTTATTCCACTATACGCTTTTATTAAAAATTATCGCACTTGAAAATACAATAAAAACTATCACACTTGGCTTTGGCTATTATAAAAACTACCACATTGACCACTAAAAATCGTCGTATAAGTGAAAAAGGCGCATAAATGAGGCGGTGCATAAGCGAGAGTTCACTGTATTATTTTTAATACAGCAGGTCTCGTTTTTACATAAGAATAGCAGCTATATATATCTATGAGCACAACTCCTCATTAAATTCTTGTAAATCAACCCGAAGAATCCCGTTTGCTAATTACGTCTTTTCTCGTTGTCATTATTACTGAGGAGAGTATTCGGAGTCTTGGGCAAGGATGTAAAGATCATGCGATAAGCAGTCGAGGAAATTTCCTCAATTAGAAAATCATGAGGGAAAAAATAATTGATGAAGATATTAACTAAAAGCATGACGTCTTCATTCACGAATTTAAATGAAAATTTTTTTAAAGAAACGTGATTTGTACTTCATATTTTTTTTATTTATATGCACAAAACGTGAAAAAATGCATCGGGTTTCACGCAGAAAAAAAATACTTTTTTGATAGTGGGAGCTCCCGATTTAGTAAAATGAGCACACTGGAAAGTGATGTGATTAAAAATGATTTCTGAAAACCGGAGGGTCCCGGGATCGATCCTAGCCGATCAAGGATCCAACATCTTCATCTGTGGTGGTTGGGGAATGTTAAAAATGCTCGTCGTCACTTAAGCGTATAATATTACATTTATCCAATTGATTTAGAAAAATTGAGCGCATATTTACTACTGCAGTTTGTGATAATCCACGTTAACTTAGCATCAAAATTTCATAGGGCGCGTGTGTTGGTGTGCAGAAAAATTATAATCGTAAGAAATTTGTTTTGTGGAGTAAGAAGCCAAGAGTAAATAAATAAAATAAATATCATCATTTCAAGTGACAACGTCATTGATTTAGCAAAAATTGAGAGCATATTTACTACTGCAGTTTGTGATAATCCACGTGAACTTAGCATCAAAATTTCATAAGGCGCGTGTGTTGGTGTGCAGAAAAATTATAATCGTAAGAAATTTGTTTTGTGGCGTAAGAAGCCAAGAGTAAATAAATAAAATAAATATCATCTCCCCAAAAACAACAGTGTTGTAAAAAAATCCCCCGCCAAGAAAACCTTAAATACTCAGCCTTAAAAAGTTATGATATCGAGTTTTCCCGCCAAGTTTGTGCCAAACTACAACTAACCTGTATGTATAGTTCTTTTAAATTGTTTTCAGTTTTGCCAGGCGGGAAGCTTTGTCTTGTGAGGTGATTGCTTAATGAGTAAAAACTTCCCGCCTGGCAGGACTGAAAACAATTTAAAAGAACTATACATACAGGTTGTAGTTTGGCACAAACTTGGCGGGAAACCTCGATATCATAACTTTTTAAGGCTGAGTATTTAAGGTTTTCTTGGCGGGGGATTTTTTTACAACACTGTTGTTTTTGGGGAGATATCACATGTTTTTGCATTAATATTATTTCTTTGCCTGTTTTTTTTTTTTTTTCTCTTCAAAATTTACTTTGCATGTTTTTTTTTTTTCATTTCAACATTTTTCTTGGCGGTCCGACATCTGTGGTTTTCTTGGCGGCATGCATTTGGTGCAAAAGTTCAAGGATCTTCTTCAGTCTAAGATAAATTTGAAATCAATCACAATGTACCACCCGAACCGACGCAAAACAAAGCTAGTTGCTAACAATACTACGATTAAATCAAAAGTTTAAAAAAAAACCCCAACCCTTACTGCCGATCTCATATTAAAATGAACTAAATTGAAGATCCCTTTTAAAAGCCTTATGCAATAAAATCAATTACAAATATTTTATTTGTTAACAAATAGAAACTGGCAACAGATGAAATTATAAATCATTGAGTTTTCTTTCCTCGTGGCCCAACAATGAAAACATAAATGCTCAGATGTTGAACAGAGCTAGTAGATAGAAATTGGACCAATTTTAAGCATTAATAACTCCGGGGTGCGATGACCCCGGGGGGTAAATTTTGGGAAAATGTCCTCAATGTCTCAACGAGAATATTCATACCAAAAATCAACACTAAAGACCCACGGGGAGAAAAGATACGGAAAATAAAAATGAGGGGGGAGGGGGTGGGGGGTTGAAAAACCCCCTATGCCGAGCTTTGGGACAAAATAAATGTGGGTGCAAAAGCAGAGCTCAATCCGAGTTACCGTTTAGTCTGGACCCCTGTCAAACAATTTCTAAAAAGTGCGAAAAATAGCGATTTTATAACATATATCACCCCTCCCCCTGAGGGTCCTGGATGTTTTGCTTAAGTATGTGCCGTCAGGGGCCGCTGGAGATTGAGTATACCAAAAATGAACTCTAAGGATCTTTATGGGGCTGAGATACAGAGGGGTGAAAACCCCGGTTTGGTTACTCGCGTAAACAGTCCTTGTCGCTCTTTTACATTTTTATTGGTGACGGAAATTTCTTGGCGGCTTGTATTTGGTTTTCTTGGCGGGGCGGGACGCTCCCGCGTCCCGTGATCATTTCAAGTGACAACGTCAAACAAAAAATCTCTTCTCGTAACGAAAGCCGACTATCTGTAACATCCGGAACTTTCCCTTTTGCGTTACGCTCGCCTGCGCAGAAATTTAAGAAACATTGTTCCTTTGGCCGTGGCCTCAACTCTAATGAAAGACCTTTTGTACCCAAATCTAATTCATTTAATAATATGTGCAATGTAACGTTCTCGTCCTGTAATAGCACGTACTGAAAGTCTTTCAATAAATTAAAAAGATGGTATATAAAAAACGTTAATTCCGGAGTATCACATCCTTCAAGAAATTGTATGCACCGCTTCGATGATTGGCAACAAAATGGACGTCGAAATTATTTTGCATAATTGTCAGGAACGGTTGAAAGAACCGCTAAATGTCAAGGTCCCGACCTGTCTGATGTAAAAACCACGCTTCTTAAAAGCTTTTGTAAAGTGTTTGTACAAGACCGCTTTCAGATCCCTAATGTCGACAACCAATAGCCACTTAAGGCAAGGACGAGAATTCAACTGACATTAGAAGCGTTTTTGTTTTGCTGATGAGGTTGTTTCCGTTGTAATGCTGCTTTCTTTTCCGCTTTGGGGTTTTACCTGTCTCATTACAACAAGCCGTTATGCTAAATTATATATATTTGCTTCTCCACTGAAGGAAAATGCAATAGAACAAGTTTATTAAAAGATTTATCACAATAAAAACACCGTTCCGTCATCATTGTTTTATTTTTGGAACAGACAAGAGCTCATGTAAGTCAGGTTGACCTAACCTTTTAACGCGAACCCATCGAAAACTGTCTATCTTCAATGTTTACTTGGTAAGGTGCCTGAATCGCATTTTAAAGGGTTAATATTTTATGTCGATTTTTGGACTAATTTACGTGCTTAGAATAAAAACATTCAAGTGCTAAAATAAACGATAATTATTGGCTTACTTTTTAACCCACGATGCAAAAAGGTGGAGATTATAAGTTTAACGCGCGTATGTGTGTGTCTGTCTGTAGCATCGTAAACCTACAGAAGACACAATGAACCGATTTTTTTTTCGCTTGAAAGATGATTTGATTGAGAGTGTTCGTAACTAGTTTTATTCAAACTTACAAAGCCCAATTAATTCATGGTCCTACAGACCCGTGGACCTATATACTACAATATTAGAGGCATCAAAACAGTGTCAAATTATTTCTTTTTTCTCTACATTGGAAACGATTTTTTTTTTATACGTTTTTTCTTGTGAGCGCAGCACCAAATTTTATCAGGAGCTGGACGAAGCTGATCCATGTGGCTCGTTATTTTTCTAAGTTACAATCAAAATCTATAGTCTGGAACCTTCCATAATTATAGATGAGATTATCTCCATTCATTACTAAGAATGTCTGTTGCACTCCTAGTTGCACATTTGCACTGAAACGCAGATATTTTATCGACACACATAATAAAATAAGATATTTGTGTGTTAGTGTATGAGCGCTTCTCAAGAAAAAGGTAATACCAAGATACTTGAAATTTGGTCTACAGATGTCATTTTTGACGTCGGTTTGGATTTTGGAGGTATATTTGCTATAAATTGTTTTTTTTTTTTTAAGTTACATAATGTTTGATGCTGTTTTTTGCCACTTTTTATCGCATTAAGCTAAGGCTAATTGTTGTGCTAATGTGTTATTGCAGAAAGTGAAACTTAATTTTCTTTGCTTCGAATTTTTTAAGAGTACGCAACAACCAAATTTCTTCCTACAATTCCGTTTAAGTTAGAAATAAATAAACATTGTTGTAAATTATGCTGTGTGTCAAGCAGTGCAACTATGCTGAAATATTCTAAGATTTTCATTCTTATAGAAATAGATAGATTAATTTAGAAGTAGACAGAGATAGATAGATAGATAGATAAATAGGTAGACGTAGAAAAAGTGTGCTCTAGAAATCAATCGATGACTATGACATAAATCGAAGAATATATAGAGATAGATAATTATAGAGGCAGATGGAAGCAGAAATAAACACAGACACAGATAGAAATATGGAGGAAGTAGGTGCAGATATATGTAGATAAGATAAGATGCATGAACAGTGATACAGAATCGGATTGAAACACTTTTTTTTTTTGTACCGCTGACAAAATTTACTGAAGAAAACGCCAATGGCGGCTAATCTTGATGTAAAATAGTGAATAGCATAAAAAACAAATCAAAAAAAGGGTGAACCATCCAGCCACCGAAGACGGATATCTTATATAGTACTGCTAAAATAAGAGTTTAAAACTATGACCTTTTTTAATTTCAACCTAACTGTATTTCAAAAGTTTTTTTCAAATTCTTGTCAATTAACTAATACCAAAAAAGATAATGTTCATATCTTGGCAAAGATTAAAATGTCTATCATACCTAAACTGTCATTACAACGAAGCGACTTCAGTAGAAATTGAAAACATTAAGGCACGTCTAAACTATACAATTTTTTAGAAAAACTATAGTTTAACCTCAATTAGATTTTTTTCAAAAATTTCAACGTAATCCCACTTAATTATTATTGGGAAGAAACTGTAATCGATGTTCTTTTCTTCTCCAATAATTGTAATTCTAATAGAACATCGGTTGAAGACGCACTTTAAATTATTGCAAAATTATTGTAATCTTCCCACAGTTGTTTTATGCAAAATTAAAATCCCAAGGCATGCATTGGTCCAGCAAGTTATTTTGATTTTGTGAAAGAATATATCATCTTCTTACGTGTCAAAATTCATGGGCATCATGTTAGAAAAAGTTGTCGCGGAAGCAGCAAATGGTGCATATCTGGCGCCGTTGAATTTCGTTTTAATAATCAAATATTTATTACTTCATTGTTTTCTCAAGCTCTCTACCTTGAACTTATGGTCCCAGAATATCGGTAGCATTCAATTTATTCCAGCCTTGGAAAGAAAATTCCTTTCTTTCGAACCAGGAATTCGATGCAAGGTTTTAGAGATTCAAATCGATTACGAAAACGTTTGATTTATGGTTTAATTGTGAATTCGCGAAAGTTGGTAGAAATGCTCAATTTTTTCATTAAGTTCTGAGGCTCAAAATTTTCATGTGAGGAAACTTGGAAAGTTAAGTTTTTTTTAGCAAGAGAGATAATATATTTAAATATAAGAAATGTCTTCTTTGAAAATGATTTGCTTTGAAAATAAGCTGTTTTCGTTAAGCAACTGTTTTTTCACCGGAAAAAAAGAACCCACAACAGTTCCGTCAAAATTATGAATTGCATAAGTGTGTGAGGTCTCGTGGTTTCACTAAGTCATCTTCCACATTACAAGGCCAGTACGTTATTGCGCAGTGAAACTTGAAATAACAAGATTTTTTTTCATGGTGTAGGGGAGGGTGGTGCAGCAAGTTGGGGAAACTTTAGTTTTAGTCACGGGGCAAAATCCAGTGTTTCAATTTAAATTAATTTCTTAATTTATTTTAAAACACAAAACAGAGCTCAACATTAGACATAGTGAAATGTGGGGCAAAAGAAAATAGTGACACATTTACTCTGCTTTTAGCACCATCAATCTGATAATACTTGTACCTCACAGTGAGACTAGTGGAAGTCCAAAAATGGCGACTTTCACTTTATTACTGCTTTGGGTGTAGAATCTTATTCCGCATCGACCCATGGGAACGTTTTTTCAAAAAGAAGTTTCTTCACAATTAGTATTTAACAGCTTTAAAAGAGCGCGAGTCCCATCCTTTGCATGTACCAGATAATCGTTTTGGCGCTCTCCTAAAAAGCAACAAAAATGGACTTCCGTTAGGTTGAGGCACAGATATTTTGCTGTAAACGATTTTTTTTTCGTCATAAAATGATAAAGTTCTTGTTATTAACATTTTAACCCTTCACTGCACGGTGTGCCAGATCTGGCACAAACCAAATAAACCCTCATATATTCCTATGATTTTTAAATGCAGTTAAACTGAGCTTTGTGCCCCTTCTGGAACATTGCTATAACAGTTTAGTGTGATTTTTATGCACTAGTTAGTTGCACTAGTCTAGGTATTACAGTTCTTGCTTTTGAAAGAAAGAGTGTCTGCATTTCCGTTAGAAGTGTGCTTAGTCATTAGTTCCTTTGTTCTAAAAATGTTTAAATACACTTAGTGGAAAGTTTGTTTATACCACTTATGACACAAAAACATTGTAGATTATTACACTTATCGGTATACAAAGCATATGCTACGTGCTTTGTGCCATATATAGAACAAACAATTAAAACAACATTTTTGGTGCACATTTTTAAGATTAATTTTTTTCTTCATTTTTCCTGAACTCAGGTCTATTTAAAAGGTAACAAATGATTTTTTTCATGAAAATATAAAAAATCGTGCAGTGAAGGGTTAAGCATCAATAGAGGCCTGTTAGTATTCGATGCAGCATTTATTTATTTATTCTTAAACTAATTTTTATTTTAAATGTTTTAGACAATTAGTGAAGGGCATACAGGATGGGGCAAAGTGAAATAATTCACTTCGTTTACTTATTAAATCATGTATAAAATTGCTACCGTATTCATTTGTTAATTAATTTACATGTCTTAAAAATTCAATCACTTATTCACGCATATACTTATTTTCTTACTCCTTCACTAGTTTATTAGCTCATGTTTTCTCATACAATAAATTATTTATTTGCAAGTACAAATTTACCACCAAAACTAAAAAGTAATGTTGCAATGCAGTTTTTACTGCGAAATATGAGATAGCGTTAAAAAAACTGAAAGGATACGTTTCAGGAGAAAGTGACGAAAAACATTACCATATTTTAAGCATTATTTTAAAAATTGTACAACACTGTACGCTTCAGTGGATTCCTGCACATGTCAAAATAGCAGGCAACGAATATGCTGATAAATTAGCCAAGGAGTCCAGAGACCCTAATACTAACAACAACAGTGTTTATCTCCAAGATGCAAACGCAATAGCTAAATCTAAACTTAGAGATAAATCAATCAATCCAAGTGAAACACCAGCTTTGTGAAATAAATACAAGTCGATCGATAACAAAAACTATAACCAGGCTGAGAACCGGCCATCACAGGGGCATGAAGATTGATGGAGAGGGTAGAAGGGTGTACAGAAACTGTTGTAATTGCCCAGATACACAGCTTACACCCTGTCATATCTTTGAGTGTCCAGTAATGAGTGTGAACCTGAGAGAAATTGGTGTATTACCGTTACGTGTAGACCTTTATGACGATGACATCCAACAAATCGCAAAAGCAGTGAAAAGGATCCATGAAGTTATTTAGTTCGGCTAAGTCATAGACACGACAAAAAAATGTTTTTGAAACTTAAGTTTTATTTATGACAAGATTCGTCTTGTTACCTTAGTTGAACAATATTTTTTGCATTAATGTTATTTTTTTTGGGGGGGGGGGCGTTATTATAGGAATTTGGAGCAAGAGCGAGGGTGACAGCTCTATGAGGTAATAAATGACTGCACATAGCTAGCATTTTATCTCATCAAATGATTATTAAAATTCAGGGAGACATAATGTTAAATGCAAAGATAGAATCTTTGAAAATGAGTACTTGAAACTTTTTTTTTTTTTTTGATTCCTAGCTTTTTTTAAAAAGCGGATATACCCTTGTTTTACCAAGATCTTCAATTTGAAAAGAAAAAAAGAACGTTTCAAAAAAAAACAATAGTAACACTGTTTCAAAATCTGACTTTATTTTAGACTGCAAAATTTTGTAATTTGTCAAAAACAGAAACAAAGCGTTTTTTCTCCCTCCCTTTTTGTCTTTAATCTCTCTTTTTGCCTTTCTAAATTTCTTTTTTCTTTCTTTCTTTTTTTTCTTGCTCTCACGGAAAATTAAATTTTATGTTGCACGAAACCAAAAGTTGTGTGGTGCCGGAACGCGCCGAAACACTTTTGCTACAGAAGACACTACTTTTCCGAAAAATTGAATTTCCGTTTCGCACAAAAAAAAAAAACTCAGGATTCAAATATTTCTCGTTGGCGTTCCCAGCACTAGAAAATTTACGAATGTCTCATACCCAAATATAGATTGAAGTTTAAAAATAAAATCAAACTCAATCGGTCAACGTCGGACTGATATGGTTAATTTTTGTGCGCCGCCACTCGGCTTTCAAACTGGAACCTCGGCTGCCAGTATTATACTGTTGTTTTTGCATTATAATATTGCTAAATATTGCGGTAAAAAACTGTAAAATTTCTAACTTTACACTAATAAACTGTAAAATTGCTAATTTAACAGTTTAGTTCTGTGCATTTTACAGTTTCAAATTGGAACCTCGGCTGCCAGTATTATACTGTAAAAACAGCAGTTCATTTTTTGCAGTGCGAAGTGAATCGTAAAAGGGCCATTCCGTTCGGAAGGTCGTGACAAATTTCTTCCGGATATTCGGCAAACAAAATTTAGAGAACGGATAATGACCCCTTTTGTAAGCCATGTGGAAACTTGCTAAAGTGAGCCAAGGTGAAGAACGGCCGGATGTAGTTTTGTTTGGGAAACATGTTGCTTTCCGCTTCCTGGCGCTGGCCCGGAGATTGTTGATGAGGGTAATTAATAGGGGAGACAGTCCAGTAGAATTCATTGTTTTGCTAAATGCTGAAGCTAATTTCATAACAGTCGTTGCATGTTGTACCCATTATTTAGGAAGAAGAGACTTGAGTACTTGTACATTAATGCAATCCAACCTTTAGTGACGAGAGGAACAATCAAACTTTAGCATAGGAATGTGAGCTCCAGAGATATTCCAGAACGAAAGTAAAAGAGAAGGTGAAGAGCGGCCGGATATTGTTTAAGAAACATGTCTCTTTCCATTTTCTAGCCCTGGCCTGGAGATTTTTAATGAGGGTAATTAATAAACGGTATATTCCAGCAGAATTCAATGTTTTACTAAATACTGAAGGTTGAACTTATTATTAAGGGAGAAGATACTTGCTTAACATCGTTCACATTAATATGGCGTACATTAACATGGTCCAACCTTTAATTACCGGAGGGACAATCAAACTTTAGCCATGTGGAATGTAAGTGCCACATTCCAGCAAGGGCGGATCCAGAAATGTTCCAAGGGAGGGGCGATTGATTTTTTTTTCGAACATGCCCATCTTTTTTCGCCATGCATTCTTGTTAATGCACGTCGATTACAAATGTTTCGGTCTTCAATTTTGAAAAAATTCCAGATCAAAACCCCGAATCTCCGCACTCTTTCCCTTAATATGATCAAAGATCAACTAAAATTGCCTTTTTTTGAACTTCAAAATCTAAAAACTTCTGGAGAAGAGTCCCTCAAGGGAGGGGCGATCGCCCCCCATTGCCCCTCTTTTGTATCCGCCCTTGCATTCCAGAAAGAAAACAAAGAATGAAAAGGGTGATGAGTGGCCGGATTTTGTTCAAGAAACATGTCGCTTTCCGTTTCCTGGCGCTGGCCCGGATATTGTTAATGAGGGTAATTAATAGAGGGGACAGTCCAGCAAAATTCTATTTTTTATCTAATACTGAAGCTAATTCTATAACAGTACCGTAAAGTCGGGTTACTTGGACCCTAGGGGGTTACTTGAGCCCATTACAGTAAAATGATAAAATCTAGGTTTGGTACTTATTAGTTGAAGACTTGCACGTAGTTCCTCGTTTCTCCGCAAGGTAGAAGCACTCTGCAATATCTAACGCTAGTACCAAACCCAGATTTTATCATTTTACTGTGGGCTCAAGTAACCTCCTTGTGGGTCCAAGTAACCCGACTTTACGGTAGTTATTTGTTGTATCCATTACTAAGGAAGAAAAGAGTTGAGTGCTTATACATTAATTAATGTGGTCCACCCTTTAGTTGCCAAAGGGCAAATTAAATTTAAGTTTTCACTGCAAAAACAAACTGTCGTTTTTACAATACAATACTGAAAGCAGAGGTTACAATTTAAAACTGCGTGAATGCACAGTAGTGAACTGAAAAATTTTCAGTAACTGCATCCGTGAATATTAATTTTTTTCTTTCATAATTTAATACTTCCTAATAGATACTATCAATACTCTACAAAGCGAGTAAGACCACATTCCTTTCAATCAGGTCAAAAACCGCTCCTAAAAAGTAGTTTTAGTTCAAAGTATTACTGCCAACAACATTATTATAATGAATTGCAAACTCAACTCGCATTTTTTTACGAACTAATACATGGCATAAAATTAAAATACTACATAATTTAGAATGAATTTGAAAGAAAAGGGTAAAAAAAAGCAGGATAATTTCAAAGCTAACTCAATTCAAATTATTTTTATCTGTAAATAATAACAAAATGCTGCTACTTTAAAAAACAAAACAAAAATGAAGATTATTCAAACGAAAATGATACTTTTGGAAAAATTAGGTGGGTAAAGCGTTTTTATTTATTTATTTATTTATTTATGTTTTGCCTTTTCCGTAATTAAAAATATATATATATATGAATTGAACTGTTTCAGATACTAAACACCGAAAGGCTTTTTATGACCCTACTTTACTAACTACTGTACCACCTTTAAGCAACAGCTATTGCATAAAAAAATTCTAAGATTATTTACGAATCCCTAAATATATCTATAATATACTATAACCGTTAAACAAGGGAGACAGTTTTGTGAATAACACACAAGCATGAACCCAAGACCTTTGAACAGCTAAACAACAGCCTCATAAAATTGGTTCCCCGTAGCAATCTCACATCCAATACTATAAACAAATATCAATGGAAACTGATTTTGAAAATAGCTAGTAACTCAAAATTCAAGGTATAGTTATCCTTGAATGGCGGGATATCGCCAGCCCTGTCGCGTGATTTAAAGAGCGTTTGACACCTGAGGAAGCATTTGTTATTGCGAAGTATTTGTGTCACTGTTATACAACCGAAATAGACAAGGTTACATGTGTATATCTTTCATTTCCTTTTCACATTTTAACTATTTTCTTTGAATGTCTAAGGGTCATTCCATAGAAATGTCAACCTCAGGCGAAGAAAAAAAAAATACTGAAGTGAAAAAAGTATCAATAAATAAATAAATAAATAAATAAATAAATAAAAATCATACAACATAAGAAGTTAAAAAAATTGAAAAAATGTTGTAATTATCACTGAGATTAGCCATAATAAATAGTTTGTAGTGTGTTTACTGCTTGTTATTCGATGGTTACGTTAGTCACGTTACGTTAGTCACACTCCATCTTGAGTAAAAGTGACACTTAAGACTAAAAAAATTAAGATTTAATAAATGTGTTTTATGTTTTTAAAAGCCAACTTTACACATTTTTCAAATATATCATTCAATTTTTAACACTTGCTTAACTTTGAGAAATTTTTGCCTCACAACATGAGCATTAATTTTCAGGGTTGCAAAAATGCTACGTTAGTCACGCTGCTATTTTGGTTGAAAAAATATCTGCTGTCGGTAATTTTATTTTAAATTCTTAGTAGAAATGATACACAGATACCATGTACATTGTAAATCCAGCAGCATAACTAAAAAATATTTTTTATCCTTTAAGTTACAAGTAAAAACAGTGACAAAATCAGCACTGAATGTTACGTTAGTCACTGTGGAATAATCCGTAACCGTAAATCTCAACAGAAATTCAGAAAGAAATACGAGCTCTAGATCAAAATTTTAGGGAGAGTAAAGAAAATATTTTCACTATGTTTGATAGATATTTTTTTTTATTTCATTTTGTAAAAATTCCTTTTAATTTGACTCCATTTGATTTTATTCATACGCTGCAAAAAATAGGTTGCTGTTTTTACAGTATAATTTTGAAAGCAGAAGCTTCAGTTTAAAACTGTAAAATTCACAGTAATGAACTGAAAAATTAGCAGTTTTGCTGTTTATTACTGTAAGACAGCAATTTTATAGTTTATTACTGTAAAACAGCAGTTTTACAGTTTATTACCATAATTTTACAGTTTATTACCGCAAAATTAGCTGTATTTAACTGTAAAAATAACAGTACAATATTGGCAGCAGAGGTTCCAGTTTAAAACTAAAATGCACAGTAATAAACTGTAAAATTAGCAGTTTTAGTTTACTACTGTAAAATTGGCAATTTACAGTTTATTACTGTAAAATTAGAAGTTTTTACAGTTTATTACACTAAAATTAGCAATTTCTACAGTTTTACTGTAAAATTAGAAGTTTTACAGTTTATTACACTAAAATTAGCAATTTCTAGTTTATTACTGTAAAATTAGAAATTTTACAGTTTATTACACTAAAATTAGCAATTTCTACAGTTTATTACTGTAAAATTAGAAGTTTTACAGTTTATTACACTAAAATTAGCAATTTGTACAGTTTATTACTGTAAAATTAGAAGTTTTACAGTTTATTACACTAAAATTAGCAATTTGTACAGTTTATTACTGTAAAATTAGAAATTTTACAGTTTATTACACTAAAATTAGCAATTTGTACAGTTTATTACTGTAAAATTAGAAGTTTTACAGTTTATTACACTAAAATTAGCAATTTCTACAGTTTATTACTGTAAAATTAGCTGCATTATACTGTAAAAACAACATTCATTTTTTACCGTGTAGATGTATTTATTTTAATTTTATTTTAGTTTATCTCTTTATTCATCTGCCTTGAAAATGTTTTCATCGTTATTCCACTGTACAAGTGTTCGCTGCTTGTATGAATCACGTTTGTTCTAAACCAGCGTTCCCAACTCTTTTTTTACCTCACGTACCACTTGGTTGTACTACATCATGCGTAATTGTATCACTTCAGAAAAATAACTATATTTTGTGACTATCTTTAAATTATTTTTTAAATTCCGATTGTGTTTTTTATTTGCATAAAACGTTTTTAAGGGTGACCATGTGTGTGTTTGAACATCACATAATAAGAGAAATTCCATCGAAACACGTCTTAACGTAGGGCCAGACACAAAATAACTAAAATAATAAATTCACGTTAGCATAAATGTATATATGGGCCATTCTCTGTAAACTCGTCATTTTTCACACGAAATCTGTCCTGGCATGGTTTTTTGACATGTTCGTATAATTATAATACTATTGCTCAGAAAATGAATCTATTACTTTGGTTTGAAAGAGGGTCAATTGAAGATTGTGTTTTTCTGATAAATCATGATAGGGGGTAAGTCCCCTTCCTAGTATAACGAGGCAGGGAACTGTGCCTGGTGACTGTGCTTTTGCTCTTTGTTACGTAATATCTGCAAAAATATTGGAACATAATTGTTTACGAGACTACCTATAAATTCAGGCACAAATCGTGGACATAATAACTAATATGTTTCATAATTAAACTAATTGACATTAATAAAATCACTTCCCAGAGGACTATTTTCGTAACGACCCTGATGCATACTTTCATCACAAATGTGGCTCTGAAACTAAACAAAATATCGTTTCAACACCGTTCTCAGCAGTTTCAGCAAATTCAGCCTGACTACTTTAAACTTCATGACAAAAAATATTTGCAAGGGTAACAGATAATTTCTATTGGAGCCTCGAACTTGTGGCAGGGGACTGTTTGAAAAATCTCCGGACAGAATTTATATGACAATTTTAAGTTTTAGAAATACGTAATTAGACCTTATTTCAGAAAAAGATATAGTTGCATTATTCTATTTTTTGATATTAATTGCCAAATTTATGTAGTGTTAATAGGTTTTTTGAAATATTGCCTTGAAGTGTTAAACTATTGGATTGGGACAGCCAGGGGACTGTGTTTTTGGTGCTTAGATAATTTATAGAAAAAAAATTAAATAGTTACCGCTCCAAATACAATTGGGCCACGAAGTATTAATGCTTTACTTATATTAAGAGTAATAATTACTTTATTACACTTTAATATTTTTAAAATACTCGGTCCGGACAGCGAATTACCAGTTTACAGAGAATCGCCCATATGTCTACGTGTTTCTCCAAAGTTTTATATTTATCTACTGCTTTGCCGTATTTCGTTGCTAATAAATGGTTTTAATAGGAACCAAAAATATATATATATATGAAATGTGATCCTTGTGTTTGTTTCACAGATTTTTTTTTTTTTTTTTAAGTTGCTGATGATTAACGGATAAATTTGAAAATGCGCTCTAAAAGGTAAAAGGTGTTGATTGCCTGATTCTTGATCATCGACATAACTGGATGATATTATTAATTAAAATATTTTTTCTAAATTATAGTAGAAAACTTTCTATGATATGTTTTGATTTATTAAATTTTTATGACTGCCTTTATTGATTATTTTTCACGTACCACCAACAAGCAAGTCGCGTACCACCAATGGTACGCGTACTACACTGTAAAAAAATGGATGTTGTTTTTACGGTATAATACAGCTTAATTTTATAGTAACAAACTGCAAAAATTGCTGATTTTACAGTAATAAACTGCAAAATTGTTCGTTTTACAGTACTAAACTGTAAAATTGCTAATTTTACAGTTTAAAACTGGTACTTCTGCTGCTAGTATTATACTGTTGTTTTTACAGTATAATACAGCTAAATTTTACGGCGATAAACTAAAATTTCTAACTTTATAGTAAGAAACTGTAAAAGTACTAGTTTTACAGTTTGTTACTGTTCATTTTAGTCTCAAATTGGAACCTCGGCTGCCAGTTTTATGCTGTAAAAACAACAGTTCAATTTTTGCAGTGTACTGTTTTTAACGACTTTTACTTTTCTGTTTTTAACGACTTGATTCATTAAAGCTGCTGATTCAATTAACCACTGATTCAACTAACCGGCGCGGCGGCGTCCACTCTGTAAGACGCTGAGACATTTAACCCATTTATGGCCAGTAGCTTAAAAACGGGACGCTTGTTAGTTACTGTGTACAAAAACCTCTAATGGGTATATCATCTTACTAAAGCTGTTTTTCACAAGTTAAATAAGTCCTTCTTCTTGAGAAAACCAGATAGAGCCACCAGTTGGACATCAGAGTTTATTTATTGACAGCTATTTTCAGAGAAATCAGTCGAGCAACGATCCAGCATGGGTAGCCACAGAAAGTAAGTTTTTTTTGCGAACTTATTTTTCATAAAGTTAAACTATTTTAAAATGATTTGCTTAATAATTGGTCACAGATGCCTTCTGTAATGTTACTTTGCAAAACAGTCAAGTAAGGTCGTATTTTGCTCACATATCTGCCCAGTGTCCCATAAACAGGACGTTAAATAACTTAATAAATAAGGCAACGACGAACTATTTTAAGCCAAAAATGTATGTAAACCATTCCAAGTAAAAGTTTTAAGCAGATAAAAATTAAAAATTTTTTTTTAAAAAATACTTGGGCATAAAGGGGTTAATAAATGAATAAGGAGATAAAGTGAAGCGTGACACTTAGTGAAAGGTTAGTTAGACACGTTGAAAAAATCTATGACACCATTTACAAACAGTCCCTTAGACAATTTCGATGTGTTTTTTCCTAGAGTGCTCTTTTATTCCATGCACTCTCCATTAAGTTTTATATCGACAGATTGAAAGCACGAAGTCCCTTTAATAGCTCGAGAAAGCATACTTATGTTCGAAACAAAGGTTCGATTTGATTTCCATTACAAAAATTAGCTTGAATGAGGCACGTTTGCTTAAAATTAGATGTAATAAAACACAATCCTATGATCTAAGAGACGGAAATACGGCTATTAATATTCTAAACTGAACCCGTGATGCCAATAAACATATTATAAAAAGGGAAAATAGCTTTAATTATTTTAAATTTTTTTTTTTAATTTCGGAATTGTAAGTTGGAGTGAACATTTCCCTATTCCAGCCAAATGTGCTTTGGTGTTTTGAATTTCTAAATCAAGAAACGTGTTTTGTAAAGAAAAACTATATATTTTTTAATAATTTCAAAACTAATGGATGCTTTCCTTTCCCCCGAAGTGCTTCGAATTTTTAAATAGCAAAAACAAAGAACAGGATGTACCTCAATCGTAAACGCTGTAGTTAATTTAACAACTGTATAGAGATCGGTTTAAACTAGACGCGTGTCGGGAATTGTAATAAAACGAAAATGTAATAGCTATCGAAAATACTGTATCAACTTTCTCGGGAATTAAAAACTAATCAAATACACATCTTTTCCTTCAAAGTGTTTTTTGTAGGAGTGGATAACATCTCTGATTCTTGATGTTGATACTTTAGTAACAAATGGGAAAATTATTTCTTTTTCGTATCAGGGTCATTCCATAGAAATGTCAACCTCAGCCGATGAAAAAAAAAAAATACCGAAGTGAAAAAAGTATCAAAAAATAAGTAAATAAATAAATAAATATAAGTCATACAACATAGGAAGTTTAAAAAATTGAAAAAGTATTGTAATTATCACTGAGATTAGCCATAATAAATAGTTTGTAGTGTGTTTACTGCTCTTGTTATCCGATGGTTACGTCGTTAGTCACGTTATGTTAGCCACACTCCATCTTGAATAAAAGTGACACTTAAGACTGAAAAAAATTAAGATTTAGTAAATGTGTTTTATGTTTTTAAAAGCCAACTTTACACATTTTTCAAACATATCATTCAAATTTTTACACTTGCTTAACTTAGAGAAATGTTTGCCTCACAACATGAGCATTAGTTTTCAGGGTTGCAAAAATGTTACGTTAGTCACGCTGCTATTTTGGTTGAAAAAATACCTACTGTCAGTCATTTTGTTTTAAATTCTTGTCAGAAATGATACATAGATACCATGTACATCGTAAATCCACCAGCATAACAAAAAAATATTTTTTAACCTTTAAGTTACTAGTAAAAACAGTTTCAAAATCAGCTCTGAATGTTACGTTAGTCGCTACGGAATGACCCATCAATCTTAATTTACGACTTCGTTGAAGTGTTTATCATCAGAGGCCGAATTTTTGAGAACAATTGCTTCCCCAAGAAAAGTAGCGTCTACTTTTAGTATTGAAACCAGAGATGCAGTTTGTTTTTCACAACGTTAGTTTTTTACATCTGTGTACCTCAGAACCAGAGCGACGTAGGTTCAAAAATGGTAATTTTCACTTTATTACTACACTGTATCTGGAATCTTATTCCGCATGGACCCATGAAAACGTTACTGTATAAAAGAAATTCCTTCACAATTATTTAGCAGCATTGAAAGAGAGCAAGACTAAACAATCGTTTCCGCACTCTCCTGAAAAGTTACGAAAATGGACTTACTTTAGTCTGGTTCTTAGGTACAGATTTAACGTTAACAGTTACTAATTTTCCTAAAAAGTGTAACAAAAGTTGAAATTAATTACTGAAAAATAAAACCAAAAATTAGTTTAATTCTAAATATTTCCGATTAATTTTATTAATTGCTTTTCTAATCAAAACGAGATAAAGGTGAACAGCATTAAAAGTGCTAAAAATTTTGTTGGTAAAAAACCACAGACTCATTTTTCATTAACTTAATTCAAAGAGAAAAAATCGCTTCTAAAACATTAGTAAAGGTGAGAATATGAACAGGAGGGGCAACTCGAAACCAGGCATGCTTCATGCGAATTGAAATGATAGCCGACGACAATAGTCTGTCAGTCATAAATGGTTACTTTTACCACAAAGTTAAACAAGCCGTGAACAAAGCAAATGTCTACATCAGGCATGAAAAATTCATTTTTAAAGAATTCCATATGATTATCTATATATGATTTCATATAAAAAAATCATTAGTGTAAGTAATAGAAGTCTCAATTTTACTTAAATTTACATTGAGGTTCATCAGGCTCCACAATAAATACCTACAGCAAATTAAAAAGAGCTTTTTAAAGTGTTGTTATCGTAAACTATTGTTTCCTAATCTTTTAACGGCAAAGAAAAGTGAGCTGAATTTGATACACGTGATGGCAATGTCCTTCTATTTTCATCAGCCTATAATATTGAAATATTTTGTCGAAAATTAATGGGAAAACTTTGTAGACAAAATATCATTAGAGTAATAACACATGCATAAACATCTAATTTGCACGAAATTACCTAGAGTTTCAGCAGTCTTCAATGATGCATTTGTAATAGAAGGAATATTTGAACGTAACTACAACAAATTGTTTTACTCTTTTATCATCTTAAACTATTGTTCACTAATCCCTTAACTACAACTAAAGTTTATGAATGAAAAGAATTTGATACATGTATTGTTTACGTCCATTTACTTTCATTAGCATATAATATTCAGTTTTCGTTCCAAACCAAATGATGACTTTCCAGGTAAGAAAAATCATTAGTGTAAGTAACGGAAGTATTGAATAGCTCATTGGACTTCGATGATGCAGTTCTGATAAAAGAATTTCCTACACCAAATTACTACAAGTTGTTTTAAAACTTTATTATCGTTCTTGCAACTGAGCTTACGATCGTCTGCAGATTAATTTTAGTCTTTTCTTGGCTTGAATAAAATGAACTGAAGTGAAGTAAAAAATGAGATTTAAAAAAATAATAATAATAATAATAAATTGATGGAACGAACAGACACAGTTGATTTTTTGATGGAACATTCTCGTTGCAGATTAAAATGTAAATAATCGATTTGTAAATAGTTAATTCTAATAAATCCACATAAATAAAACAAAGAATGTGTGTGTGTGTGTGTGTGTGTGTACCTTATACAAATCCTCAGTTTACGTCGGATCTGGACGAAATTTGGCAGGCAGATACTTGGGCACACGGGAAGGATCATAGGGTGGTTTTTGAGCGGGAAAAAAGTACCGATCCGTTCGAATTTCGAATAAAGGACTTCAAAATGGCTGTATCTAGCGAAATACTAATCGAATCTTCTCGATCTTGGTCTCATTCGAAAGAACGCAAAAAATACCTGTTAGGAAAGTTTTCAAAACCACTAATCGATATCTCTACCCTGAAAAAAGATATGGGCATTTTAAAATTTGGAAATATCCATTTTAAATTGGATTTATAAAAATGGTCTGCACGAGAGTGAAAGAAATTAAATAGGGTGAAATAAATTATTAATGAGAAAAAGATGTTGCCATTTTTTTCTTGAACATAAACAAATAAAATTCTTGCTTTTGCTTTTCCTGTAGCGGGGATTTAAAACTTTTTTGGCGATTGATTCATTTTTCGTACTGCGCAAAATGTTGACTTTATTCTAATCAGGACTTTTGTAGACACGCGTTACTTGACATAAATTTTATTCTCAAGGTATACCGGGCAGAGCGGGGCCACGCAGCTATAGTGTTTCATAAAGAATGATTTCTCTTTTCGAATATTCTCTTCAGAACTGCGATACGATAGCAAGTTCCCAAATGAAGCGGAAAGTCGGTAAGATTTTATCTTCAAAAGATTATTTTAAAAGATCCGCTATCACATTTTTTCTGGCGCCCCGCGTAGGGGCGTTTGCAAGTATTCAGAATTGAGATAATAATATAGATTACGATAGTTTTACTTAGTATTGAATGAATAATGGAGAGTTTAAAGAAATTGCGCACACCATTGTGAAGTGGTTTTCCGAGAATCGCAAATCCACTAGAATACTTAAAAACTACGGATTGCAGTTAGGAAGAGATAGAAGTACTAATAAATCAGTTGAGTGAAAAATGATGTGCACTTGATCGAAAAGAGAAATCATTTTTTACAAAATATTATGCTGTCGGTTCCAAAAAATATTATTCGATTAAGCGGGGATCTTTAACTTTACGTCTATGGCATAGGTTCCAAGTTACTTTATTCGTATAAGCGGGGTATTCGTTTATCCGTTACCAGATTAAGCAGGGACTACAGTATTTGAATTAACTATTTACAAATCGATTATTTACATCTCAAGCTGCAACGAAATCAATCAAGAATGTTCCATCAAAAAATCAACTGCGTCTGTTCGTTCCATCAATTTTTTATTATTTTTAATCTCATTTTTCACTTCACTTCATTTCATTCAAACCAAGAAAAAACTAAAATGAATCTGCAGACGATCGGAAGCTCAGTTGCAAGGTCCGTAAACTATTGTTCACTAATCCTTTAACGGCAAAGAAAGTTTGTGAATGAAAAGAATTTGATACATGTATTGCTTATGTCCATCTATTTTCATCTACGAATAATATTAATTTTTTTTTTTTCAAAAGCTAACTGATGATTTTTCAGATAAAAAATTCATTAGCGTAAGTAACAAAAGCAGTGAATAGATCATTAGACTTCAATGAAGCAGTTCTGGTGAAAGAAACTCCTATGGCGAAGTACAACACAAGATGTTTAAGGTTTTACTATCGCAAACTATTGTTCACTAATCCCTTAAACGAAAGAAAGTTTGTGAATGAAAAGAATTTGATACACGTAATGCAAATTCTGTCCTCCAAACTCGTAGATCTTCAAATGTCTTCGCTATATAAATTCAACTAAAATAATGCCTTTGTATTTAACACCATATCTGCATACAAAGATGGCCATTGTGAAATGGCAAATTCCGCTTTCCGCAGATTAGGCAGCAGTCCAAATCGGCTAAATCGCATATTCCTTGAGATAACACAGAACAAGCGGGAATAAAAATCAATAAATAACACAAAATGTCCTTAGAGTAGATGCCTGTGACATAGAAAGACGGTATAATTTACGAGCCGTTCAAGTGACACTGGATACTTTCCTTTGAACCACGGCATTGTTTCACATTACACAAGTTTCCTAAGAATTTTCCGTGATATTTTTATTCTTTAAATTCATATTTTGTTTGTGATTTATAAATATGAACAAATGCAGACTTTAAATCCTTAAATCTTTCTCAAATTCATTCTCTAAGAATGAAAATAAATTCTTGAGTATTTGAATAGTTCAGATTTCCAATGGCTGAATATATCAGCAACTACTCCCGCACCGCCGATCTGTCTTGGATGAATATCGCTCTATTTTTTGCTGATTTGGAAAGAAAGTCGGGGAGAATCAGGAGAAATGGGACAGCTGTATTTTTACCCAAATTAAATTTAAAAAAATATTCCTAGCTTCAGGGGTGCGCACAGAGGGGATCATGGCACAAGTTGTGCCATCAAATTTCTTTTTTTTTGGGGGGGGGGGGCGGGGGTAAACTAATTTTTTTTCATATTTAAATTATTTATTAATTTACTTTTTTAATTTAAATTATTTGATGATTTTTTTAAAAAATATTCAAAAATTCATTTTTTTAATTTAAATTATTTCTTCTATTTCTTTATTTTTATTTATTTATTTTATTTATTTTTATTTATGTATTTTTATTTATTTATTTTTATTTATTTATTTATTTATTTTGTGCATGTATGTGTGCTTGGAATGTCTGGAAGGGGAAAAAAGCGATTCTATCCTGAGCATAATTCGAACTTTAAAAAAATTAATATATAAAAAAGTAAAAGTTTTATTTAAAAAAAAATAAATAATATTTAAAAAAATATATTAATTAAAAAAAAGAGAGGCGTAAAAATAAAAATAATAAAAATATTTTTTTTAAAAAAATTGAACCGACTTCGGAGCTTCACTCGGCAAGTGCTTTAAAAAGTAAAAAATAATTTTATTCTTTGAACACCATCGACACTACATTTAAACATAAGTTTTGAAGTCGGTGCAAAAACTATAGGTGAAATGATATTTAACTACATTTTGCCAACATTTTTCGGAGAAACCATTGAAAATTAAGAGCTGAATATTTGTACCATTACATAAATATGTGGTTGTCAATGTAGTGTATGTGAATGCGATTAAAGAACCTGGATTCATTGCAATTTATATATGTAGTTAAATTGTAGTTTCGTATGATTCTATATAGTGTTTTTGCGCCGACTTCAAAACTTATGTTTAAATGTAGTAGTATAGTGTCGATTGTGTTCAAAGAATAAAATTATTTTTTACTTTTTAAAGCACTTGCCGAGTGAAGTTCCGAAGTCGGTTCAATTTTTTTTTCAAAAATATTTTTATTTTATTCTTTTTAGTGCAAAAGGAACACATGAAATAAGGTAATAAGGTAATGTTTCCATTACGAAACTTCACCTAATTTGCTTAAGTAAATGCTTCATAAAATAAACTATGTAAGGAAAAAAAAGAAAGAAAGTATCAACGCGTCTAAAATTTTAAACGATTGACACTAAAATATAATCCTTGTTATTCTCTGGTATTTATTTGTGTACTAGTTTAATCAAAGGCTAAATATTAACGGCTTTTCAACTAATTTATATTTCAAAACAACACTAGATTCTCGCGGTTCATAAAATTTTACGACGTATTACGTACGTGTCCCGCTAATGAGTTTCATGTTTGCTTCAGTTAAGCCTTCATTCAAAATGTTCATTATCATTATAATAACAGTCTCATATCAATCACGTTTTGTAACAATGGATTTCAAATTTAATCATTTAGGACAAATCGCTTTAAATTTGAGCAAAAATTTGGAGATTTTCCTCACTTTCTTCAGAATTCCTTTATCAAACCTTATATAAATTAAGACTAATAAAACCTGAAATATTACGAATCCATTAGTACCTGGTACGACTTTCAGTTCGTTGGAGTTCAGGAGAAAAAAGCAGGACATAGGAGATACTCGGTTTAAAATTTTCAAAAAGACCATAGAAATGAATTTCATTATGCAATCCAGAGAAGCCTGGCGTTCAAAATTGTCATTATTACGATTACTGTGATCCCGAATTCTTTTTCGAAAGATTTCTGCAGGTTCCCGTTGTCGAACCCGAGCCACGAGAGAATGGGACCAATCGGAAATCAAGCCCTTTCAAACAAAAAAAAGAATTTTTGAAATCGGTTCAGGCGTCTTCGAGTAATCTTATAACATACAAAAAAAAAAGTTCTCCGACGAATTGTATAACCTCCTCCTTTGTTGAAGTCGGTTAAAAAGCACAAGAGGGTGGTGAAAATGGGGGGGGGGGATTTGCGCCATTAACCTTGGGGGGAATGGGCACTTCATTTCTGCAAAAATGCTGTTTCTCGTTCAGTCCCTCCCCTAATGTCATCATACTTAATTTAATACCAATGAATGTAAGTTACTATTTTATTTTCGTGCTTTTTTTTCGACAAGCTACTTTCAAACTTTACGAGTACGAAACACTATTTGGAAAAACCTTTGCATAATTAACCCATTAATGCCTGACGTTTTTTTCCAAAGATATTTTGCATACTGGTTACAAACAGTGTTTAATGAACAGGAAAAATAATTTTAAAAATATCATGTAAAAAAAATTTATTAAGGAAAGAAAAACCGTCCCTTAAGAGTTCGATAGACCCCAGAGGGTACATACTTTTTTTTACTAAAAATTTTTTCTGACTACGATATAATATTTCAAAAGACATTTTATAAGAAGAAATAAAATCAGCAATGAACATAAACTGGGAAGCTGGGAATCACTTTGAAAACTTAGCTTTTCTTCTTGAGATTGTGAACGATGTCATTCTTGATAAAGGTCATGTTAAAACTGCTACAGAACACTCTTTACAATAGTTATGTTCTGCAATCAGTTAATAACGAATTGAAACAATACCAAGGTACTCATTGAACACTATTATTTGGTTGAAATATTCATTTGGGGGAAATTCAGACCCTTTTTTGGACCGTCCCTAAAAAGGGACGCTAGGCATTAATGGATTAAGCCAGACTGCGTGTGTTAGCGGATCTTTTAAAATAATTTTATGAAAGTAAAATCTTGCCGACTTTCCGCTTCATCTGGGCGCTTGCAATCGTGTCGCTGTTGTGAAGAGAATATTCGAAAAAGAGAACTCATTTTAATGTTATATTAGAATCAACTATTTACATATCTCCTATTTACAACTCCAAACTGCAACAAAAATCAATTCAGAATGTTCCATCGAAAAACAACTGCGTCTGTCCCGTTCCATCAATTTTTGTTATTTTTATCTCATTTTTTTACTGTACTTCAGTTCAGTTCATTTCATTCAAGCCAAGAAAAGACTAAAATTAATCTGCAGACGATCAGTTGCAAGAGCGTATCGGCCGTTTACGTAAAGAAAGAAGCCCATATACATGCCTAATAAACGATGTAAAGATGTTTAACTTGTTCAGGTAAGTTAGTTTTGTTTAGTTTTAGTCATGTTTCAGTTTAAACTTAGTTCATCTGTTTTGAGTTGGTTTGAACTTGTTTAATAAATGAAATTGTTTTTATTTGAATCTATACCTTATGAATGAAAATTACATTCCGCTTAAACTACAAGGAGCATCGTACACTATTTTCGTTAGCTATACAGAAATATTAAGAGGAAAAGAGGTACTAGCGACCAATACCGTAACTTAATCGTCATTAAAAAAATTCAGAAGGGGAAAAAATCACTCAGTACGGTTTGCTGTATGAATACTGTATTTCGTACTGGGTTAAATGTGTCCAAGCGGTTAGCACAAACATAGAGGTCAGCAACCGGTCTCTATCTTTCGTTCTTACAAAAATCAGAAGCTCAAAATAAAGTTAGATTCTAAAGCTTAGTTCTAAAAAATAAATAAATAAATGAAAAAAAAAAACACTAAACTTTTTTTTTTGTTTATGTTGAAAAAATTTAGTTATTTATTTCAAACTGAAGATTAGCTATAACTTTTGAGATATGGCATGGCTGCTTACTTTACCCAACTGTGCTTAACTAAAATAAAAGTTAATCTTTTGAACTAATTACATTATGCGGATTTCAAAATGCATTCATCATGTTTAGAAGTGATTAAATGGAACGCGTTATGAAAGGAAATTAAAGTTTCTAACATTCCTTTGAAAGTGTTTTGCTCTAAATTCTTTTAGAACAAAGAAGAGAGATCTGGTTAAGAAAGCTGCAAAAGTTCGCTTTGCGTAATTGGAGTAGTTTTCCAAGTTAAATTCAGATTATCCTCGAAAGAATCAAAAAGGTATTCAAAATTTGCCTAGCAGCAAATATAAAGTGGAATAGAAGTGATATGCACTTAATGTCCAAAAGATAAGCCATAATTACTGTTTATATGAAAATTCCATAAAAGCCTCTGCTTCGCAATGGAAGAAATAGTGGAATGCGGGTATTGTAAGGTTTAGCGGAATGGGTGAGAATAATAAGATTATTTAGAAAGAGGAAAAGAAGCAAAAGACATGGATAATCAGGACTTTCGTTTTCCAAGGAAAACAATTAAAAGAAAATGGGGTCGCAATATGGTTACCCAAACTAGTAAAATATAATGACGAAAACAAAATTCCAGTCTAATACACTGCTTGGGGTGGGGATATCGACCAACAGCAAGAGATTCCTTAAAAGTCTTGATGATGGTCTGCATAACTTATACGGCAAAAAATGAACTTTTTTTTTTTTTTTACAGTATAATACTGGCAGCCGAAGTTCCAATTTAAAACCGTTAAATTTCACGGTAATAAACTGTAAAACGAGCAATTTTACAGTTTCGTACGGTACAGTTAGAAATTTTACAATTTATTGCCGCAAAATTTAGATGTGTTATACTGTAAAAACAGCAGCATTTTTCTGGCAGCAGAGGTTCCAGTTTAAAACTGTAAAATGCACGGTAATAAACTGAAAAATAAGCGATTTTACAGTTTAGTACTGTAAAAGTAGAAATTTTATAGTTTATCACTGTAAAATAAGCAATTTTTACAGTTTATTACTGCAAAATTAGCTGTATTATACTATATAAACAACATTCATTTTTTACAGTGTATGCATTGGAAATGTTTCTAACTTTGGAAAAACAATTTTCTGTTATCGTTGGCATGAACTGGATTAACGATTATTGGAGAGAGAAGTCGACCAGAGTTCTACACTGTGAGAAACCATATCCAAATTTATGATATAACCTCTGAAGATAAGCATCTGGAAACAGGCAAACGGTCACACCGAAAATTTTGCTTCAGCGTATTAGGGCCATGCTCCACATCAGCGTAAAACGCGACCGAAACTGAAGGCAGAAACCGAAAATCCGGGTACTTTCCATAGGAACACCATTGAATCCATTTTACGCTTCTGCCTAATTTTTCTGCTTTACGTCGATGTGGAGCATGGCCCTTACAGTAACCAACCCTGTATCAAAGGTGTGGAAGTGTCGTGAACGTTTGACCATCAATGTTCCCCAGCGGCGGATTTACAGGTTTGGGAGCAGGTCGCAAAGTATTTTTGGGGCCCCTTGTCTATCACAGAACTATATAAAGCATTTATAATGTGTATTTTTGTGTTTCCCGTGGGGCGCGTATGGTCGTGGCGGCCCCTCGCAACTACGACAAGATAAATCTGCAACTGATGTCCCAGCAGAGGAATATAAAGTTTTCTCCGGCTGAAAACATTTTTAATTATCTTATATTGAAAAACCAATATCACTTTCCAAACTAAACTTAGGGCCATGCTCCACATCGACGTAAAGCAGAAAAAATAGGCAGAAGCGGAAAATGGATTCAATGGTGTTCCAATGGAAAGTACCCGGATTTTCGGTTTCTGCCTTCAGTTTCGGTCGCGTTTTACGCTGATGTGGAGCATGGCCCTTAGACTCTGCACTGAGCAGGGTATTGTTCCAGTGTTGCGTTCTCTGTAATGGCGTTAGCTCCGGGCTCCACATCAGCAGAAAACCGAAACCGAAGGCAGAAACCGAAAATCCGGGTACTTCCTATTAAAGGAAAATAGGAAGTACCTGGATTTTTGGTTTCTGCCTTCGGTTTCAGTCGGTTTTCTGCTGATGTGGAGCTAGGCGCTTATTCCGAATCATTAAAAATTGTCTGCTGTGTGGACGTCAACATGACAAAGTCTCTTGCAAACAGCCCATTTCAAAAGGAAGTTTCACGTAGTATCTGCAAAGAATGATTAACATAAAGAATTATTATTTGTTGTCTTTTCTCTCCAAGTATTGGTCTTTCAAAGTTGTTTATGCCATTGGTTGATCTGGTATTGAACAGAGCAAATATCTCCAATGTTTGCAACCCTTCCGAAAATCATATTTTGAACCTCCTTCAGAATTCAAGAATATAGGGAAGCATAAAGCAACGTTAAATTCACTCGGATTGAGTAAAGTACTTCATCAGTGGAGTTCAGCGGTTGTTAAACTGTGGCTGTGGTGGATTTATCAGTAAAACTTTGTGCTTGCAACTGGAGTATCACTGGTTCGATGGCAACTGTTTGAAGATTTCCATGTTCGCTTATGGTGATTGGTGCATGTTAAATCTTCGTGGTCACAAAGTTCACCAAATTCCCATTCCAATACCGCCGGGGATACTGACTGCTGAATCAAGAGTTGCTCGGCTTCTGGTCTGGATCACAAAACAAGACCTGTCTTCAAGGGCCCCATCCAATCGGTAAAAACGTCGTGTAGCTTTTAGTACAAAAGATTCTGAACTGTTTAGTGATTTTTAAACTATTTCAAACATTTTTTTTATTAATATTATTATTTTTTTTACGGACTGTGACTCCCAGATATTGGGTTGTCTTATACGACGAAACGATTACAAACACCTTATGGAGTCATATTTAATAATATGACTGAAAATTACCGCATATTTTAAATCCTAGTGCCTTTTTTTTGGACTTGAATATTTCAACGAATTGGTCATGTCACAGATTTTCAATAAATCTATATACAGCTAAATATTCAACTTGACCTCAAGTTCAATTCTAGTTTGAAACTAATACTACACCGTACTGCATTTGAATAAAAAAAAACTAAATTTGTTATTTTCAGCATCATTTCAATCTCAGCAGCACATCTAATAAGCCTATTATATTTCAATGGTCAGTAACCACGACTAGATAACTTCTCATCAATCATTATAATCCCATCAATCATTTTTTTATCTCAAATGATAATACGATTATGATTGGCTTATGCCAAGAAGCACACAACTGTTATTTTTCAGACTAAATTCAGAATATTAATCATTATTTAAGTTCCTCGGTCTAGCTGGTTACTTAGCTTAAATACGAGTAAACTCCTCTAAAACCGATGAAATTACAATGTTTAAATTCGCCACTGAAACTTACTGATAAAATTTAATACGAAGTTGCTCTTCCAACTAAAATAATGATAACATAAATTTTACATTTTATAAAGCAATACATCAGCGTCATTTTTAATCATCTAGTTCCTTGATAGTTACGTAGATATTGTAAGTTTTAAGAAGGTGAATTTTCAGAATATACTTGCTGCCAGGGCAGCTAGATTAGCTTCCTGCGGCATGTTGATGCATAATGTCCCCCCGCCACCCAACATTTACCTCATTCTGATGTGATATTATTTGATATAATTCAATTTTCATAAGATTTCAAGACATACTACGTACGTGGCCCACTAATGCCCAATCAGCTAGCTGCATGACCCGGCGTTGCACGGGCGCTTCGCGCCTTTAAAGTAATAAAGAATGTTTCAAAAAAATACTCGCCGCCAAGGCGGGTCGCTAACAGGCGCTTCACGCTTTCACTTTTTTCCTGCATCAAAAAAATCATTCGAATTATTGAGATGCTTCGCGTCTTCAAAATGGTGAGGAAAGTTACAGCAAGTTCTGCTCGCTCAAGGGAAAGAAGCAGACATAGATACTCAGTTTTTAATATAAGTAGATGGCTTTTCAACAAATGAATGTTTCAAAATATTACAAGTAGCTAGCGATAAAAATACTACGTAAGTGGCCCGCTTACGAGTTTCGTGTTTGATTTAGTTAAGCCTTCATTCAAAATTCTCATTATCATTGTTATTACTGTTTCATAGCAACCACGTTTTGCAACAATGGATTTCATATTTAATCATTTATTAGGCTTAATTGCTTTAAATTTGACTATTTATTAATTGATATCTTCACTAGTTAAAATCGTATAATTATATAAATTGAAACTAATGAAGCCTGAAAAATTACCTATCTATCGTTACCTGGTTCGACTTTCAGTTCATTGGCGGTCAGGAGAAAGAAGCGTGACATAGAAAGAAAGATACTCAGTTTTTAATTTAAGTAGACTAGCTGCCAGGGCAGCTAGATTAGCTTCCTGCGGCATGTTGATGCATAACGTCCCCCCTCTCTAACTTTTACCTCATTCTGAAGTTTTATTTGATATAATTTAATGTTCATTCGATTTCAAGACGTACCACGAACGTGGCCCGGCGTTGCACGGGCACTTCGTGCCCTGAAAGTAGTGAGGAAAATGTCAAGAAACTACTCCCCGCCAAGGCGGCTCGCTAACAGGCGCTTCACGCCTTTACTTTTTTCCTGTATAAAAAAAATCATTCGAATTATTGAGATGCTTCGCGCCTTCAAGATGGTGAGGAAAGTTTCAGTAAGTTCAGCTCAGGCGCGGATCCAGAGTGGGGTCATGGGGATCATGACCTCCCCCCCCTTAACCGACCAAATATAGCAAAAAATTGCATTTTTGGGACTTATTTTACGAAAAAACTGCCAAACCACCCCATTTTTGCACAAAAATTGCACTTTGACCCCCCCCTTTCCGAAAATGACCCCCGTCTTAACCAGAAGCTGGATCCGCCCTTGGTTCAGCTCGCTCAAAGGAGAAAAAGCAGACATTGATACTCAGTTTTTAATATAAGTAGATGGCTCTTCAACAAATGAATGTTTCAAAATATTAAAAGTAGCTAGCGATAAAAATACTATGTAAAGTCGCCCGCTTATGAGTTTCGTGTTTGATTTAGTTAAGCCTTCATTCAAAATTCTCATTTTCATTTTTATTATTGTTTCATGGCATGGCAACCACGTTTTGCAATGCAAGAATGGATTTCATATTTAATCATTTATTAGGCTTAATCGCTTTAAACTTGACTACTTATTAATTGATATCTTCGCTAATTAAAATCGTATAATTATATAGATTGAAACTAATGAAGCTTGAAAAATTACCTATCTATCGGTACCTGGTTCGACTTTCAGTTCATTGGCGTTCAGGAGAAAGAAGCGTGACATAGAAAGATAGTTAGAAAGAAAGATAGTTAGAAAGATAGTTAGAAAGATACTCAGTTTTTAATATAAGTAGATTGTTAGAAATCTAATACTCTTTTCAGTTTCAATCACTACTTCTGAGTTATTTTTTGTTGCCGAACAGAAAAACGTGACTTTTTTTTTTTCATTTGTAAATTGAAGGGCTTGGGAAATGAAGGGGTTATTTGACAAAACAAGAAGTTGCGAGTAACTAAAGTTCAAAGTTTTATGGTTGCAGTTTTTTTGTTTTCTATCTTTGTTGTTTGTATGCATATGAAATTGGTCTAATGACATCTACTTTTTGAGGAAACCAAGTTTCGTTTGCTTAACTGTATCCATTGCTTACCATTGTCCAGAGTGTTCATTTTTGAAAATGTAATAGCCCCTTCATCATTCAAGCCCTTCAATTCTCTTTTACGGGCGATTCTCTGTAAACTCGTCATTTTTCACACGAAATCTGTCCCAGCATGGTTTTTGGTAATGTTCGTATAATTGTAATACTATTTCTCAGAAAATGAATCTATTACTTTGGTTCGAAAGAGGGCCAATTGAAGTTTGTGTTTTTCTGATAAATCATGATAGGGGGTAAGTCCCCTGCCTAGTATAACTAAGCAGGGTACTGTGCCAGGTGACTGTCTTTTTGCTCTTTGTTGCATAATGTCTGCAAAACTATTGAAACATAATTAGTTACGAGACTACCAATAAATTTAGGCACAAATTGTGAACATAATAACTAATATGTTTCATAATTAAACTAATTAACATTAATAAAATCACTTCCCAGAGGACTGTTTTCGCAACGATCACGATGCATACTTTCAGCACAAATGTGGCTCTCGAACTAAACAAAGTGATGTTTCAACACCGTTCTCGGCAATTTCGGCAAATTCACACTGATTACTTTAAACTTCATGCCAAAAAACATTTGCAAGAGTAACAGATTTTTTCTATTGGAGCTTTGAATTCGTGGCAGGGGACTGTTTGAAAAAACTCCGGACAGAATTTACATGACAATTTCAGGTTTTAGAAATACGTAATTAGAGCTTATATCATAAAAAAGATATAGTTGCATTATTCTATTTTTAGATATTAATTGCCAAATTAATGTAGTGCTAATAGGTTTTCTGAAATATTGTCTTGAAGTGTTAAACTATTGGATTGGGACAGCCAGGGGACTAATTTTGGTGCTTAGATAATTTCTAGAAAAAAAATTAAATTGTTATCACTCCAAATGCAATTGGGTCACTAAGTATTAATGCTTTACTTGTATTAAGAGCGATAGTTACTTTAGTACACTTTATTATTTTCAAAATACTTGGTCCGGACAGCCAATTACCAGTTTACAGAGAATCGCCCTTACACATAATGTAGCAGCTACCTTGTAAAAATATTAACTAATACTCTAACATGCTTCAGTTTTGTTTACGTCGGAGATTTGAAATTTGTGCCTGAGTTTCCCTCTTTCATTCTCTCTCATTTTATAATACATGTTAGACGACAACAAAAAAACACAGAATACTACAAAAATACTTTCATTCAAACTCCAAAAATAGCAGCCATTTTAGCACATTTTTATAAACTAGATACTAAAAATGAAATAAATGCATGAAAACTTAATTTGGTTCATGTATATTTATTAGTACGATTTCTTTAACAAACAAAACTGACACACTAAAAGAAAGATGAATTTATATATACGGTTACTAGACACCAATTTTGATACAAGATGCTTATCGTGGTGGACAATTTATATAACCTAAAAATAAAACTTAGTTTTTGGGCTTTAATTTGAAGAGGAAAAAGTCAATTTCAAAAAAGTGTTCAATTACAAAGCAACTCAACTCAAACTTTGTCGAATAGAGTAATATAAATCGTGAATAAATACCTGCATACAAAGTGAGAACAATTGATCAACCATATTTTAAAATATATTTTGAGTCCACTGCATATATTACAATAAGTGATGCACGAATTTAAAGAGAAATGTACCACGTTTTATTCTCAACAAAGTTCAGTTGCACAAAGGTGCAATATCATAACATATTGTGCAAAATGTCTATATAAATAAAACAAAAAATATATATGTTAATGTGTGTGTGTACCTTATACAAATCCACAGTTTACGTCGGATCTGGACGTAATTTGGCAGTGGGCACCCGGGCAGTGGGCTCGCGGGAAGGATCATAGGGTGTCCACTATGGGATTTAGATTCGGGCTGAGTGCTGGCCAGTTCATTACACTAATATTTTGAGAAGCAAGCCATTCTTTCGTACTACGGGAATTGTGCATTGAAGCGTTGTCTTGCTGAAAAATCCAATCAGGAGCACCTAGGACTTCACCAAATGGTAACAAATGCTTTCTCAGGGTATCTTGACACCTTTCTGAATTTTGTCTACCCTTTAGAAAGCTAAGAGAATTTGTCCGTTAAAGCAAAAAGCGCCCCATACCATGACTGAGCCACCACCATGTTGCCTACTGAATACGCACTTCGGATCTTTCCTCAAGTCACGCCAGTAGTATGAGAACCCATCTGGACCGTCTGAATTCCATTTTTTTTCATTAGAGAACACAACAGTAATCCATTCGCCACTATTATGCATATGATGCTTTGCCCACTGCAGTCTTGCTTGTTTGTGACACTTTTTCAGAAAAGGTTTGAGAACTAACTTTTGTTTTTTGATAAATCCTGATTCTTTTATTCGTCTGCTTATGGCATCACGTGATAATTTTGTTACAAGTCTAGTTTTTATTTGATTAAGTGACAAATTTTCAGTTAAGGCCAGTTTTTTAATTCTTCTATCTTCACGAGAGGTAGTTTTTCTCGGTCTTCCTGAGCGAAACGCAGGTTTAAATTGATTTCCACGTTTCAGAACATTATAAATACCACTTTAGATCGATTTAAAATCACTGAAATTTGCATAACAGAGTTATCTTCTGCTTTCAGCTTCCAGAGTTTCACAACTTCTTCAGACGAGAACTGTAGTGACTTCGGTATCTTGATAACACTTTAAGCCATTGCTACACTATATAACTCGTTCAAAAGAACCGCACTGGTTCTTCACGCATCACGTTTCAAAAGATATTTGTATAAAATCTGATCTGTGCATAAACTTTTTCGACAGCCAAAAAAATATCTTTTGTATTTTCTGATTTTCGTTGCGGTTATATTTTTCAAAACTTCAAACACTTAATTAGGATCATAGTAGCCACTTACAGTATAAATATGAAAGCATTCTGCTGAAAAGATTTCTTTTTATTCAAAAATTTGCATAGTGCTTAAACTTTTGCGACGCACTGTATATATATAATATATATGTATATTAGGGTGGCCCTTATTTTTCAACTTTTTAAAAAACATCGCTTCCACCCTCCTATTTTGCTCCAATGAGCAAAAAATGATGTGTACAAAATATTAGCTCAATCGGAAAAGTTTAAAGGGTGCCTCAACGAGCTTGAAATTGTCAAATTTTCACCGAAAATAGGATTTTTCCAGCTTAACTTAATTTTTTTTTCTAGCAGCTTTCCATTTTTTATGGCCTTATTTCTTATTACAAGTGTTATTTTACTTAAACTACTTTTCCTTTAAACTTTCATGACTTTCCTACATTTTCCTCTAACATCTTTCGAGGTTTACTAAGCTTTTTGGCCAGGACTCTACTCGCGACTCCAAAGCTTTCTTACAGGTGCAAGTATTTCTACAGCAAACTTACGAAAGTTTCCCTGTTATTTTTTAGTCGAATTATTTTTGTAAGTACACATAAAATTACTGGTAGTTTTAAAATTTATTATAAATGTGATTTAATTTGAGTTTTACCATCTTTATTAGCGTGCCGTGTTTTCCAAACAATAACATGCTAAACTATGCATTTGTTAAGTGAATATGAGAAATTGCTTTGTATTTTCCGATTTTAATATGATTGGTAGAATATTATTTATGTTACTAATAATTATTTAATTCACTATTAATCCAAATTTATATCCAACATTTATATCCAAGCATCTCCAACTTCGCTCCCCTTTCTGTCCAGTTCCTGGAATTTCTCCCGTTCCCTCATCGGATTCCTACCACCCCCACTCGAAGAAGACCCCACATCCGGTCAGAGGTCAAGAGTCAAGCGGGGGGTGAGACGCGACCTGCCATTAGCAACGGTCCACGCTAGTGCTACTGGTTATTTGTACCCAACTTTTGTGACAATCAACCCAAAACTTGGGAAATGGCATCAGCGTCTTCCGGTAGCTCATCACATAGCCTAAGAAAAGATTTTTACATCGATCTTGTTGGCTACATTTCCAATCAAATTATTGGAGCGAAGCTACCATCGAACAAACAAGTTTTAAGCGTCTTTTTTTACAATCTAAAAATTGTAAATTTGACAAAAAAGGAAAGTGCAGCATTAGTAATTCAAGAAGTTTCTGTTTTTTTGGCAGAAAGCACGAATTCCTACTAGAAGAATGGACCATTGCGCTGACAGATTAATCAAACTGCATGATCAATGGAGAAATTTACAGAGAAACTTTTCGAGAACTTCAGTCAAAGAAAAATATATTCCTTTCTGGAAGTTATGGACGATTCTTTTGACATTTCGCATGCTTTGGAAAACATCAAAAATGAAGAGGATAAAAAATTCCTTATCCTTCAGCGCCAAAAAGGACGACCGAGCTCTATGGTCGGTATTGACCAAAAACTAACGCAAAAAGAAGAAAGAACATTAATGAAAAAAACAATGGAAGTTGCCCGAAAGGGAAAAAACTCGTGAAGAAATGGAACGACAATTAGTTACCACAACAAGTTGTGACTTAGGTTCCAGCAACCCTAGCAGTGATGGTTTTGATGACAGTGACAGTTCTTCTTCTCACATCGATAAGCAATTACCAGCAACAGACACATTTACGAGTACGGACATTACTACTCGCACAGAAACACGAGGAACGTTGCAGTTTTTTACTCCTCGTCTTTCTGAAGTTTTTGATAGGTGTAAAATCACCGATAGAAATGGGGTTTATATTTTGATTGCTGCTTCAGAAGCGTTTGGACTTGATTCAGAGGACCTAATCATAAACCGAACTTCTTTTCAACGCCTCCGAAAAAAATTCAGAGAAGAGAGACATGCGGAAATTCGGGGAAAATTTAGCTCGAACGAGTGCCAAGAATTAGTGTTATACTGGGATAAAAAATTGCTCCCAGCAATAGCTGGAGTTGAGAAGATTGACAGACTAGCAATTTTAGTAACTTAACAAGTCAAGGAACAACTGTTGGGGTTTTTGAGATCCCAGCATCATCAGGAGAAGAGCAAGCCATGTCTGCTTATCAAGCTGTTGGAAAAGTGGGAATTTACCGATAAAATTCAAGCACTTTGCTGTGATACAACAAGAAGCAACCTTGGTCGAATAAATGATGCCAGTACCATACTAGAAAAAATGTTTAATCTCAATCTGCTGTACCTCCCTTGTCGTCATAACATTTTTGAGTTAGTTTCAAAGGGGTGCTTTGATTCTTTGATGAGTGCAACTTCCGGTCCAGACATGGAACTTTTCAAAATATTCGACTGGACAAAACTCGACAAACGAATATAAACTGGGAGCAATGAAGTGCCTGATGATGTACGTTTAACCTTGCTGAACAAATTTCCTCTCATAAACAACAGCGGGATGATTACCGAGAAATGTTAGAACTAAGTATGATCTTTCTTGGCGGGATTCCTAAGAATGGGATACCATTTCGTAAGCCAGGAGCTGTGAGTCATGCTAGGTGGATGTCGAAATCAATTTATGCACTAAAGATTTACATACTTCAAGATCAATTCCAGATATCTGAAAGGGAGAAGAGTTCTTTAAGAAGAAAATGTGTTTTTATTGCTAGAGCATACTTTTAAGCTTGCTTTCTCTGTTCAGAATCAGTTAAAGCTCCATATCATGATTTTCAGTTCATGCAGCAACTGATCAATTATCGAGATGTCGATCCAGAAATAAGTGAGGTGGTTCTTAAAAAATTTTCAATTCATCTCTGGTATTTAGCTCCTGAACCAATGGCTCTTTCGTTATTTGACGATAATGTCCCAATCACAGTTAAGAGAAATATGGCGCAAGTTATGCTGGAAACAGATAAAGATGAAAAACAGGAAAAAGAAGAAAACCAACAAAAGAGACCTATTCTACATAAAAAAAATTTTTCTTCATTTGTAAACAACGAGTTTTCATCATTTGCAACACCTGTTACAAAATATTTTTCCACCCGATTTTCTTTCAGTTCTGATTTGCTCCGCAAAGACCCCTCAACTTGAAAGGATGACCCTAGTTACATAAGTGGAAAAGAAAAACTTGAAAAGTTAAGTGTTGTGAATTATGCTGCAGAAATGGGTGTCAAATTAGTTCAGGAATATAATAATATTCTTACAAAAGATGAAAGTGAAAAACAATTTGCTTTGTAAATCGTTGCTGAAGACCGTAAAAGATACCCCACTGCCACTAAATCCTCACTTAGTAAACAATAATGTTTAATATCGGCTTGTTTACGCTATCTTTGGAGTCAAAACAAAAACCTTTTGTCGTAATAAAATATAAAGGGTGTTTTTTTATAGGTATAGAACTTTGAAATGGAATAAAACAAAGATGATTTTTTAAATTGACATGAAATTTATTTTATTCGAAAGATAATCTTCTGGCATTATAATTTAAATATGACTTTTGGCATATGACGGCCACGACGTGCTCGGACGTAGTCTAATCTGGAGGTCCAATTTTCGATTACTTTTCCCAACATTTGTGGTCGTATAGCGGCAATAACGCGGCAAATGTTGTCCTCTAAGTGGTCAATCGTTGTGGGCTTATTGGCGTAGGCTAGCGACTTTACATATCCCTACAGGAAATAGTCAAACGGCGTTAAATCGCACAATCTTGGAGGCCGCTTCACGGGCCCAAAACGTGAAACTATGCAGTTACCAAACGTATCCTTCAATAAATCAATTGTGCCACGAGCTGTGTGACAAGTTGCGCCATCTTGTTGAGACCACAGCTCCTTCACATCATAATTGTTCAACTGATGAACGAAAAAGTCAGTAATCATGGCTCTATAGCGGTCATCATTGTCTGTAACGTTCTGGCCAGTATCGTTTTTAAAGAAGTACGAACCAATTATTCCACCAGCCCATAGAGCACACCAAACAGTCTGTTTTTCTGGATATAACTGTGGCTCAACATACACTTGAGGATTATCATCACTCCAAATACGGCAATTTTGTTAATTGACGTAACCATTCAATCAAAAGTGAGCTTCATCGCTAAACAAAATTCGCTTATGAAATGCGGGATCAACGGCAATCTTGTTTCGGGCCCATTCACCGAATTCACGCCTTGCTAGGTGATCGTGTGGCTTCATGTTGAAATGCCAAACCAAACTAAACATAAATCACTTGACAGTTGACAAAATGGCCGCCAGTCAAAAAAGTTTTGCCGACTTAAAGTTCTATACCTCTAAAAAAAACACCCTTTATTTTTACTCTTGAAATTTTTGTATCATTATTAAAAACTGCATTCTTAAAAAAATCACGAAATTTCTGTTATTAATTAAATTTCAACTCATTTGAGGCACTCCTAAAAACTGTCCAAATGAAAGGAAATTTGGTACATATTGTTTTTTTGTTCAGTGGAACAAGATAGGGGGGTGGGAGCTAGAAAATTTTAACTTTCGAAAAATGTCATATAGCTAAGGGCCACCCTAATGTATATATATATATATATATATATATATATATATATATATAAATCGTCCTTAATTCTAGAGTGACTACCATTTCTCGTCAAATTGCTCGCAATCGAAGGTTTAACGTCAAGCCACAACGATCATTCCAATTGACAGACGGAAAATGCCAAAGATGACAACAATCGATGAACAAAAGCGAAATAAAAGAGAAGTTTTCTCGGAAACCGTGAGGTGGTATTTGTTTTCTGCTTGCGGCGTTATCAAACGGATTTTGATACCAGAAGAAGAAGAATATTTCATCTTCAAGGTTTTTCCAGCGAAATAGTGAAGGAGGTTAAGCATTGAAGGTCTGTGCCATGGACACCAGAAGGAACACGTTTATGTAATAGTATTCAAATTACTCTCGTAATTGACAGTGAAATCAAGAAAATTCAATTAAAATATTGCCAAGGTCTGAGGAGAAGTGCATAATTCGAACAACTCGCCTGTAATCCTTCTCAATGTAAACTCAAAGCAGGAAATTGCGCAAATATTGCACATAGGAAACACATACACAAACAGGTGTGTATATTCATATAAAGAGCGAATCAGAAGAACTCATTCATTATCACTCACTCCAGGGTCCCCCGTACCTACCACAACTCGTGGTTTAACCGGGATAGGGCCCTGAAGAGCGCTCTGTTCTTTTTTTGAACCAGACTAAGGGCCGAGCAAACCCCTGGTCCAGCACCCCCAGAGGTATCGTTTCACTTGGAGGACTTGGTGACCATGACATTTTTAATGTCCCCCAGTCACTATTAATCGAGACGGTGGATCTTTGATCGGCTGGGATCGAACCCGGGTCCCTCCGGTCACGTGTCCGACGCCTTACCGATCGGGCTACCACGGCCCAAATCAGAAGAACTGACGAACTTTTAGGAGGTCGCAAGTCACCTGGGCCCTGGGACGGATATAAAGGAAGGGCGATCGCCCCACCCTTGAGGGACTCGCCGCTGGTAAATTTTCAATATTGAAGTTCAAAAAAGGCATTTTTAGACTATTTTTAATGTCAGTGGTTTGGGGCTCTTCTTACGATAAGTTTCACCATTGAAATCCAAAAAGTATGAGAACAACATTACATTGGTACTGTCTGATTTTCTTAGGCAAAACCTTCTGCGTATTTACGCATGCGTCAGGTCTTCTCTGATCTGAGCAAAATATGAGTGATAGGTAAGATAACAATAAGAGGAAGAAAAATAAGAAACATTTTGAGCCATATCGAACAGCGCAGAACGGTGCTAATTTCGAATACATAGTTTGGTTGAATGTGTCAAAAGGATAGCAAATGCAAGTTTTAAATTGAAAACTTCCCATTCACAACCCATCACCCCTTTTTAAAGTGGAATGGTTCCCGAGTGTTAGGCGCAGCTTTCAAAGACAGACATTAAATAGGGATGTGCAGTAAACGGAAAAAATCAATCGCTCCTCCTTTGAAACTTTTTCAAGATCCGCCCTTACCAAGTCGATTCGGAATCACACGACATTTGCAGGGTCAGAAGTGCATTCTTCATACACTAGAAGGCGTTCTAAAGGAGTTCGACAGCACAAAAGTTACCCTTTAGGATAGTAGAGGATGGTGGGGCATTCACAATTAACCCATTTGTACCCAGTAGCCTAAAAACGGGACGCTTGTTAGTTACTGCATACAAAAACATGTAATGGGTATATCATCTTACTAAAGCTGTTTTTCACGAGTGAAATAGTCCTTCTTCTTGAGAAAACCAGTTAGAGCCACTATTTGGACATCAGAGTTTATTTATTAACAGCTATTCTCAGACAAATCAGTCAAGCAACGATCCAGCATGGGTAGCCACTGAAAGTATTATTTTTTTTTTGCGAACCTATTTTTCATAAAGTTAAACTATTTTAAAATGATTTGCTTAAAATTGATCAGAGATGCCTTCTGTAATGTTATTTTGCAAAAGAAAAGTCTAGTAAGGTTGTATTTGCTCACATATCTGCAAAATATCCCATAAATAGGATGCTAAATAACTTAATAAATATGGCAACGGCGAACTATTTTAAACCTAAAATTAAAAATAAACCATTCCAAGTAAGAGTTTTAAGCAGATAAAAAGAGAAAAAAATTGTTGAAAAAAACTTGGGCATAAATGGGTTAACAACATCACCTATCTAGCAATATTTTAAAGAAAATCCAAGACAAATAGTTGATTCCCGTCAAAGAATAAATAGTTCCAAAGAATAAATAGTGTTACAAATCTTGTAAATAGTTGTTTTTCCTGCCTTGCATCATTTTCATTAGTTTTGGTTTTATCTGACGTCATGTTGCAAAGGTATCTGAAGATATCACTTTTATCACTGGTATACCGGCCCTGTAACGTTTTGTAGTTTTTATACTTGCCCTACATTTGATAAGCGTGAAGACATTTTCCCCGCTGAGTGTGTTTTTTTTTCTTCTTTTTAGAAATTTCATGAATGAATTGGAATACTCCAGATTTTGCTAGAAATGTCCTTGAGTGTATAAAAAGCTGGCCTTGAACACAAGTCAGTCAGTTGTTTTCAGATTTGATTCTGGTGACTCGTTTTATTCGCTATTCGCTTGGGCGATGTTTTGCTTTTGTAATTGCTTAATTACTGTTCACGTTAGATACGTGGTGCTGAATTACTGTTGAGAGTACAGTGTACTGTTTTGCTACCTAATTGCTGGATGTTTAGCAATTGTTTCCTGCTCCTTTTGTAAATAGTGTACATACTTGTAAATAAATTTATAGTTACTTCCTCAAGATTGGAATGTTCATTTGAAGAAAGTTGAAGGTGCTACGGACCAGTGGCGGATCCAGACTATGGATTTGGGAGGGGAACTTTTGTAGAAACTGTTTATTGGGGGGGGGGGGGTATATTAAATGAACTCTGAAAAATATTTAAACATAAAGCTCTCTCTTTTTGCAGCGCGCTCTTTAATAAAGAGTTAAATGCAATACAAATTTTGACGCCACAAATTCTCAGATAATAATTTCAATCCCCGTTTGTTTATTGTTGAACTTTTTAATTAAGAAAAAAACACTAGCATAAACTATGAAACATAAAGAGCAATTTAACAAAAAATAAATACAAATGCGATTAAGCAAGTTTGTGGCCACAAACACTTAGTAAAAAAGGATTGCTGGAAAAACCGATCTTCTCTTGTTTGAATTTACTAAGTAACATTTTAAAAAATTATAATACAACATTGAATGGCAATAAAGACAAATATATACAACAAGTCTCTTTTGCACCTTAGTCGATCTGGTCCAGGACTTGAGCCGTCGCGTCGTAGAGAAGAAAAGGACCTTTCTGCACTTGCATCGATAGCTGGCAAAGTGTATAAGACTTGAGGAAGTATATAGATGTCAGAAAGACGTCGCTATCACACATATTTAAGGCTTCTATTGCTCTACATGGTTTTACACCACATTCTTTGTGCTTCCCACTTTTGTTGCCATAAGCTTATTTCTTCATCATTTGCACTTCCTCAGCATCTTTAAACAATGACGAAAATCTTCAGGCGAGGCTCTGACTAAATTCCTCTACGTTATCCACGTCGGAAACCAGCTGAGGAAGTAAAGTGGCAATTTAAAGGCCTCCAAGACATCTGTGGAAAATCTTCTTTCTAAGTCTGAGTATATGTTTTCTAACAGAGGTATATATGTAATAATTCTATAATAGTCTTGAGGACTTTCAGTCGGTTAGTTCGGACTTTTTGTAGGGCGACCACAACTTCGGGGCTTCTTTATTTCAACATTAAGGGTGTTCACCATTTTACTGATATCGGCAAAAATAATCGCAAGCTGTTTTTATGAATTAGAACGTCTCAGTTGGAGCTCTTGAATTAAATGTTTTACAAGTTCCCCAGCTTTTGCCAAGTCAAAAGACTTTTTTTGCAGTATTAAACTCAAAGAAAGTGTGTATGATAGAATGTCACTGAGACAAAATAAACCAACTATAAATTCAGGGTCACACAGAGCTCCTGATAGTATGGACGCTTTTCTTGCTGAAATTTTATCTGTCCATTCGCTAATTTCATCCAAAACCTTAACTATAAATGGTAAGTTGGCAATGAAATGTAGCACTCCATCGTGCCTCTCAACCCACATAGTTTCTTATGGACGCTTTAGTTTTCCAGCAATATAGTCATTGAGAGCCGCAACTCGCTTGGGGAAGGAAAAAAAGGAATTATTTTTTTTTTTGATTAGAAAAATAGTTTTTTCTGCAGTTGCAACCTTTGTTGATTGAGAAATACTTAAGTTTATGGTTGTAGCATGGGGTCAGAATTGCATTTTTTGCTGTTGTTTGTACTTCCTTAACAGCACCTTTGTTGCCTGTTGTCATAACTTAATGTACTATTATAAGTTTACTACATTTATTATCTGTTAATTAGTATATTTATTTGAGCTTAAAGGTTACCCAATGAGCCTTTAAATTCAAATTAATGTTCTTATGAAGCAAAAAAAAAAAATCAGTGACTTTGAGCGGAAAAAAAGGCTGATTATTCGAACTATATTGTTGCAGTCCTTCAATAAATAAATTTATTCTTTCGTCAACATTTTTTTAAATTATGTTTAAAATGAGTTGTTCATTTCGTAACATTGTTAAATTTGTAGTTATCATCGTCATTCTTCGTTCTGTTAATCTCGGAACAACTTGCTCCACTCGCGGAACAACTTGCCCCCACTTCGGGGTAAGTTGTTCCTTTTCGGGTTTATTTACCATAGAATTAATTATTAAAAAACCTTACGAAATAAAACTCAAAAGAAAAAGCTTTTGTTTCAAAGGGACAAAGAAAAATCTTGGAATATAAATTTTAGAATCAAGTTTTCCAAACAAATTTTGAGCATGATTAAAAAACGAACTTTTGCCCCCCTTCTTCACCGGCTTGCATTTATTTTTTCTGTAAGTAATTAATGTAGAACAAATTGAATGAAAGAACTAAGGCTTACCATGTGGAAAAGAAGATAGCTGCAGAACAGTTCTCATCAGCAAAAAAAAATCTTGAAAATAAAACGTTGCTGTCACAAATAAATCTGTTATAGTTGTGGTGGTATTGTACAGCACAGAATAAGCGCACTCAACACGAAACACAGGGTTGCCAACTCTTAAAAATGCCCCCCCCCCCTAAACTCAATTCAAAAAACCCTTTAGTGCAATTCGATAATAATGACGTCATAAAACAAAAACTTTGGTCGCCACTTAAAATTTTTGGTTGCCAAATCTCAAATATAAAAACGAAAGGAATCTGAAAAACGAAATTATTTTCCTTTTCTCTGCTCTGAAAATTTTTATGCACCTTGGCATTTGAGGGGGGGAACGTTCCCCCAGTTCCCCTCCCGTGGATCCGCGCCTGCTACGGACTCGTTACAATTTTGGCGCCCAACGTGGGGCATCTTCAAGGACTTTCTTGGAATTTTCTGTGAACTTGGACTTATCTTCCTGAGGACTTTTTTTTGACTTCAGAATTTTATGGTGATTACTCGAGCAATGGAGGAACAACTGAAAAAACTCCTTGACGCGATCAACGCTGTTAAAAGTGACATGACTGCGAATCAAGAACAATTAAAGAGTGATTTAACCGCAAGCATAACTTCAAATCAAGAGCAAATAAAGAATGATATGGCAACTCTGGCTACTAATCAAGAACAATTAAAAATTGATCTGGCAACTAATCAAGAACAATTGAAAAATGATCTAGCTGAAGAAATTAAAAGCGATTTAACGTCAATGAAAAGTTTGGTGGAAAGTAAATTTACCAATGTGGAAAATAAAGTGGAGGCTCTAGAAGAGAAAGTTGACAGCGTTGAGAATCGAATCACCACAGTAGAAAACCACGTGGAAAAGAAAATTAAAGAGCTTGAATCGAAGTTATCAGCATCCTCCAACAACTCAAGTGACTGTGTTGCTGCAGCTGGAACCTCCCGTCCATCCATTAAACTGGCCACGTTTGACGGGAAGACCTCGTGGAATATATACAAGAAGCAGTTCCTCATCGTTGCAGAAGCAAACTCCTGGGACTCTTCCACGAAAGCCTGTCACCTTGCAGCCTCGCTGAGAGGGGATGCAGCTGACATACTACAGACCTTCCCAGAGGACAAGCACCATGACTTCGAAGCCTTATCATCGGCCTTGGAGCTTCGCTTTGGCGAATCTTGCCAAAAAGAATTCAGCCAACTCCGGCTGAAATCCCGACTCCAGAGGGATGGAGAGACTTTGCAAGTTTTTGCAGCAGACGTTGAGAGGCTTTCCTATCTCGCCTTCTCGAACTGTCCTTCGGATGTTCGCGATAACCTGGCCCTGAACTACTTCATAGACGGAGTGCGAAATTCAGAAATTCAGACGGCTCTCCGGATGGCGGACATTAAAGATCTTAAATCCGGTTTGGTCTACGCAATGAAGTTCGAGGCTGCACAGCAAACATCCCGCAAGGATCGCCATTCAATCAGGGGCGTGGAAGTGAGCGCCCAATATTCGAACTCAACTCGCTTCTCGGAAATTGAGCGACAAATCAAGGAGATCTCGGGGACCCTGAAGAAGATTACGGCTCGCAAGGAACAAAGTAGACAACCGCTGAAGTGCTGGAAATGTGGCGGTGAGGGCCACGTACGAAGGAACTGCGAAGCCCGCCAAGAAACAGGAGGGAAGAGCACCTCTCCCTCTCCAGCTCAGGAAAACTAAGCAATGGCAATCTCGCGGGGCGGAGGTCGCCAAATTGGAATGAGCCCCATCACAAAGTTTTCCAGATTTCCTCAAGAAGTGGCGGCTGCAACGGACTCTTCATTTACGCATATGTGAATGGGTTTCCCTGCGAAATGATTGTGGACACAGGAGCCAACGTTACCATCATTAAGACTGATGTGGCTCGTCAATTTGGACTCAAGATCTTATGGACGCCGCCCTGCGTTACTCTCCAAACTGTGACAGGTGACAAAATCGAGATTGAAGGAAAAGTGAACTTAGAAATAATGTTCGGGAGCGCCACTTACCATCACACGGCATTCGTCGCTGACATTACAGATCCCTTCATTCTCGGACTGGACTTTTTGAGAAAATTCGATTTTTCTATTGACTTTAAAAATAATGAGCTGCACTCGATGAGGGAAGACATAGTAATTTTCAACACCGAAAATAACTTAAAATCCGCTCATCAAATAATAGCCCAAACTGATTTATTGATTCCCTCTAGATCAGAAGTACTAATACCTGGCTCCATCAAAGAAAACAACAGCTTTAAATTCGGCCTCATTGAATATCCTAACCAGAATAATAGCCCAAAAGGAGTACTGGTGGCATCTACGCTTGTGGACCTTTCAAGGAATGCAGTTCCTGTGAGAGTCGCCAACGTAAGTGAAAGACCGAGGAATATTAAGAAAGGAGAAGTGTTGGCAACTTGTACTCCCGTAAACTGCATTATCAGAAGAATTGATTCCTCCAAGACTGTGTCTTCCGAGTCCTTGACTTCGAAATTAATTGGGAGTGCACCATTATCGACGGATCAAAGATACGCTGCGGAAAAATTGGTGGACAACTTCAAGCAGGTGTTTTCATCTACATCCGAGGATGTGGGTCGCACGAATTTAACGCAGCATAGGATTGACACTGGAGATCATCCCCCTATCAAGCAGCATCCAAGACGACTACCGTTCGCCAAGAAGGAAGAGGTTGAGATCCTCGTAAAAGAGATGCAGGAGAATGACGTCATCGAACCCTCATCCAGTCCTTGGGCATCCCCTATCGTCTTGGTCCGAAAGAAAGACGGCTCCACCAGATTTTGTGTTGATTACCGACGCCTGAATGACATCACCAAGAAGGACAGTTACCCTCTTCCACGGATCGATGACACTCTGGACACCCTTTCCGGACACCAGTGGTTTTCGACCCTGGATTTAAAGAGCGGCTACTGGCAGGTGGAGATACACCCCGACGACCGAGAGAAGACGGCGTTTACAACCGGACAAGGCTTGTGGCAGTTTAAAGTGATGCCCTTCGGCCTCTGCAATGCACCAGCCACTTTCGAGCGTCTTATGGAATCAGTGCTACGAGGACTCTCTTATGAATCCTGTCTTGTCTACTTGGACGACATCATCATCATAGGACGCAGTTTTGAGGAACATTTGACTAATCTTAGGAAGGTGCTGCAAAAGCTTAAGGAAGCCAACCTGAAGTTAAGCCCGTCCAAATGTAATTTGTTCCGCCGTGAGGTGAACTACCTTGGTCACATTATCTCCTCCGAGGGCGTACGAACAGATCCAGATAAGGTATCCGCAGTTAAGAATTGGAGCCGCCCCGAAAATGTCCATCAGCTGCGAAGTTTCCTGGGGCTCTGCACGTACTACAGGAAGTTTGTGAAGGGTTTTTCCAACATTGCACGACCTTTGCATAAGCTGACGGAAAGCAAACAAAAATTTGAATGGTCCAAAGAATGCGAGGATGCATTTCTACAACTGAAGGAGGCTTTAACATCAACGCCTATTCTCTCTTATCCTCAGCCTGGAAAATCCTTCATACTTGACACTGATGCGAGCCACGAGAGCGTTGGAGCTGTTTTATCTCAAGAAATTGACGGTAACGAACATGTTATCGCATACTGGAGCAAATGCTTATCAAAGTCGGAGCGAAATTATTGTGTCACGAGAAAGGAATTGCTCGCCATAGTTAAAGCTGTAGAACATTTCCATCATTACCTCTACGGCCGTAAATTCCTGCTCCGAACCGATCATGCCTCTTTAACTTGGCTTTTGAATTTCAAGAATCCAGAGGGCCAGGTAGCCAGGTGGATACAGCGGCTCCAGGAATATGACATCGAGATTAAGCACCGAAAAGGTTTGTCACACGGTAATGCTGACGCATTATCAAGAAGACCTTGTTCCGAGAATTGCCATTATTGCTCCCGAATAGAGAAACAGTACGGGACGACAATCCCTACTGCCTGTCAAGTTACTGCTACATCATCATCTTCAGATCCAGATCCATGGAGTGACGACCAAGTAAGAAAAGATCAGCTTGAAGACCCAGACCTAAAGCCTATCATAGAGTTAATGGAAAAAGACAGTCGGCGACCTAGCTGGCAAGACATTTCTATCTACAGTCCTGCAACGAAAAGATACTGGGCTCTATGGAAATCTCTCCAGTTGCGAAATGGCGTCCTGTATCGGAAATGGGAATCTGACGATGGTAAAGCATTCAAATGGCAGTTACTCCTTCCCAGATCAAGAATTCCAGACGTTCTAAAGGAATTGCACAGTAGTCCGACTGGAAGACACTTTGGTATCCTGAAAACCCTCCACAAGGTTCGAGAGCGCTTCTTCTGGAGCAAGGCGAAGGATGACGTGGAGAAGTGGTGTCATTCTTGTGACGCCTGTGCTGCCCGTAAAGGACCGAAGAGAAGAAGCCGCGGGAAACTACATCTTTACAACGTAGGAGCTCCTTTCGAACGAATCGGGATCGACATTCTTGGTCCTCTACCGAAAACTACTGATGGGAACAAATACATCCTCGTTGCCATTGACTATTTCACCAAATGGCCCGAAGCATATTCCATTCCGGATCAAGAAGCTACCACTGTAGCAGAGACTCTAGTCCAGCATTGGATCTCGAGATATGGGACACCTTTACAGATCCATTCTGACCAGGGAAGGAACTTCATCTCTGCTGTGTTTAAGGGCCTATGTAAAATCCTCAAAATTGAGAAAACTCGAACGACACCACTACACCCACAATCGGACGGCATGGTGGAGAGATTCAACAGGACAATCCTTAATAATCTCTCGCTTATGGTCTCCAAAAATCAACAGGATTGGGACAAGAAACTTCCTCTGTTCCTGCTGGCCTACCGCAGTGCTGTCCACGAGACCACCGGATATTCCCCATCACAGATGCTCTTCGGCCGAGAGCTTCGGCTGCCTTGTGATCTCGTCTTCGGTCTCCCTCCAGATGCGCCTTCATCGCCTGAGGAGTACGTCCAGGATCTCCAGGCCCGGTTGGAAGACGTTCATCACTTTGCACGGGAGCGAATCAACATCGCGACGGAGAAGATGAAGACCCGATACGACACAAGGTCCACTGGTCATGACTTTCAAGAAGGTGACAAAGTATGGCTATGGAATCCCATCCGACGTAAAGGTCTGTCACCCAAATTGCAGTCGCATTGGGATGGACCTTACACAGTTCTCCACCGGCTGAACGACGTCGTAGTGAGGATCCAGAAGTCATCACATTCAAAACCTAGGGTTGTCCATTATGATCGGCTAGCCCCATACTATGGCCATAGTTCGTAAAATAAATCTAAAGCTACCATGGTAATTTGTTTGTAAATTTTGTAAATAACTTTTGCCTTTAATTGTCTGTAATATGACTTTATCAATGTTAGTGTTTCTTTCATGTTCTCATTGTTATTGTTTATCATGTTTATGATTGGTCATCCTGTAATGTGTGTATCTGTAAGTTTTCCCTTGCTTCCTTTCTGGGGATTGTACTGCCCGGGACGTGCAGTCCTTGGGAAGGGGGCAATGTTACAAATCTTGTAAATAGTTGTTTTTCCTGCCTTGCATCATTTTCATTAGTTTTGGTTTTATCTGACGTCATGTTGCAAAGGTATCTGAAGATATCACTTTTATCACTGGTATACCGGCCCTGTAACGTTTTGTAGTTTTTATACTTGCCCTACATTTGATAAGCGTGAAGACATTTTCCCCGCTGAGTGTGTTTTTTTTTCTTCTTTTTAGAAATTTCGTGAATGAATTGGAATACTCCAGATTTTGCTAGAAATGTCCTTGAGTGTATAAAAAGCTGGCCTTGAACACAAGTCAGTCAGTTGTTTTCAGATTTGATTCTGGTGACTCGTTTTATTCGCTATTCGCTTGGGCGATGTTTTGCTTTTGTAATTGCTTAATTACTGTTCACGTTAGATACGTGGTGCTGAATTACTGTTGAGAGTACAGTGTACTGTTTTGCTACCTAATTGCTGGATGTTTAGCAATTGTTTCCTGCTCCTTTTGTAAATAGTGTACATACTTGTAAATAAATTTATAGTTACTTCCTCAAGATTGGAATGTTCATTTGAAGAAAGTTGAAGGTGCTACGGACTCGTTACAATAGTATTTTTTCAAAAATATTTCTTGTTATTATGAAATGATAAAATTTTTGTAAATATTTTAACTATGAATTGAGATCTACTGATGTCCATTGTAGTCCTTATTTATTTTTTATATGAGGCATGTTTTGGTTTAAAATGTTCAATGCAATTCGTCAGCGGGGCAAAGTCGATGGGACAAAGTGAAATATACACTGGCGGAAAAAAAATCCCAACACCAAGAAAAAATTGCCGTAGAATAATGAAATTTGTGTAATACAATTGTCTAGTTAACATGTTTAATTGATTAAATGTACAAGATCACTGGCTAATTTAAGCTCAAGAAAATGCTGTGCAAATGTTAAATTATGTTAATTTAATAGAGGGTGTAATCTCCAGAATTTTGAAGGCAAGCCTGCAAGCGTGCATGCATTATGTCATACAGGTGCCGAATGTCACTTTGTGGTATGGAGTTCCATGCTTGTTGCACCTTCTATGTCAATACTATCACCGTCATTGCTGACTGGATGATGCTCGAGGTGCCATCACATGATATCCCACACGTTATCAATTGGAGACAGACCTGGTGATTTTGCAGGTTATGGTAACATGTCAGCACTCTGTAGAGCACATTGCGTTACAGCAGCGATGTGAGGACGAGCGTTATCCGGTTGGAAAACGCCCCCTTGAATGCTATTCATGAAGGGCTGTACTACTGGTTAAATTAACAGACTGACGACAAATTTTCAGTCAGTGAGTTTGGGATAACCACAAGAATGCCCCTGCTGTCGTAGGAAATTGCTCCAGAGACCATAACTCCAGGTGTGAGTCCCGTGTGTCTAGGCCGTAGACCGCTTGGATGCAGGCGGTCCCCTGGCCTCCTTCTGACCAATATACAGCCACCACTGGCACTAATTCAGAATCTGTTTTCATCAAAAATTACAACAGATCTCCACTCCGACCTCCAGTGCGCTCTGTCGTGGCACCACTGCCGTCGGAAAAGGCAATGGTTTGCAGTCAATAGAATACCGGCTACAGGCTGCCTGGCTTGGAGCTGTCCTTGAAGTAAACAGTTTCTTACCGTTCCTTGGGTCAAGACGGTACCAACTGCAGCTCGAATGTCAGCTGCAGATGCAGTACGATGCGCCACAGCCGTACGCAAGATTCGGAGATCTTCCTTCTCAGTCGTGCCACGTGGCAGCTCGGAACTCGATCTTCTTGAGGTAGTACCATCCCTTGCCCATAGCTTCCAATAATCATGCATGGTGGAAACATTCCTACCCAAGTCTTTCTGCAGTATCGCGAAATGAAAATCCACCTTCTCGTTGCCAAATTGTACGACCTCGTTTAAACTCGGTGAGCTGTTGATAATGGCGTCTTCGTCTTCTTAAAGGTATTCCTGGCTAACATGAACGTAATTCGTCAAATTTCACGGAAAAATAATACACACGAGCTTCACAACACGCTTTTAAAACAAGCCTTATTTGCATGTTCTGAGTGACGCCAGCTGCGCCACACTTATGCGCGGAACACGAAATTTCAATCGATGTCATCTTTCAGTTGTATAAACACGCCTACAAAATTTCGTTTATCTAACACAGGGCTTCCCAAACTTTTTAAGCAGCGGACCCCTTTCATGAATCAAAGTTCGGAGCGGACCCCTGTCGTTAGAGAAAGTGCAAAGATAATTTTTGTTCGTAGTGAATTGAACTTTAAATTAATCAACTAGTAGCATATGTAGGATTTTCCTCCAGTGGGAGATTCATTTTTTTCTCAACCAAATGTGAACATTGTTTGCCCCCCACCTCCCTCCCCTCAAAGTAAATGAAGTTGAAAATTTAACTTAAACCAGACCTGGGCTTTACAGTCATAAATATTCAAATTTATCTTTTGTCAGTAAAAAGAAGTTCATATTTACTAATATATCTTTCGTAACTAAGACCGTAAGTTAAACTGCACTTTTACATTTGTAATATGAACCTAGTTTAAGTGCATAAATTTTCGCATACTGTACCTTAAAAAAAAAGAAAAAGAAAAAAAAAAAAGAAACGCAATTTTATACGATTTGTGGCGATGTTAGAGCAGTTTTTGGGGCACCCTCCCCCAGAAAATTTTAAAATTTTAAGCCTTGAAAACGCGCCAATAGGCCTTTTTTTAGACATATTAGGAGGAGCAATAGGTTCAAGACAGCACATCAGGCGATTTTTCAAAATCCTTGCTTTAAAAATTCTCCTTTGAAAGATCTTTTTGTTAACAATTAGATTAAATGAGGTATGGGGATAATCTGCCGGATTTTTTTTTTATTTTTAATTGAAGTTTCAATGAATAATTTCTTGCAATTTGCTAAATTACAGCTTTTCAAACGCACTTTTAGAGTTTGGTTATGTTAGGAAAGAGGGATATTCGTGCGCTCCACAATTTTTTTAGAAATGGAAGCGTTATAAACGTAGGAATCTGCCATTTGGATAACGAAAGGATGCAAGGAAAGATCCCCGGATATTTTTAAAAATTAAAATTTACAATTTCAAACGTAGACTAACCCTGATGATATTAAGGAAAGTGGAGGTTAGTAACTGTTCCCCAGAAATTTTTCGAAATTATAGTTGTAAGAGCACTGATCCATACGATCAACGGTGAAATTATGTGGGAGTGAAGTTTCGGGGACCGTCTTCGGTGAAGTTCTTGAAATTGAGGTCTTAAAAGTATCTTGGAAGGTACTTTCCAAGGCTTAGCCTGAAGTTATGTCAATCAAATATCCATATTAACATGTCAATCAAATATTCACATTAACATGTCTATCAAATATTCATATAAACATGATGACAGACAGTACGATTTTGTCAGAGCAGAACACGGTTTGACCGCATGATCTTGCAGCAACTTGTCTCAAAATATTGAGTATGGCATAAAGGGCAACTGCATACCTCAAAAAGGAAAACTCTGGTTTTAAAAAGCAAAAAAGTAATTTTAAAGCTTTAAAACCCTTTTTTTTTCCGTGATTCACCGCGGACCCCCGACTAAAGCTCGGCGGACCCCTAAGGGATCCGCGGACTACAGTTTGGGAAGCCCTGATCTAACACAAGTCTTTCTTGGTGTTGGGATTTTTTTTTCCGCCAGTGTAGTTCATAGATTTACTTTGATTACGCATTCATTTACTAAATCACGTTTTAGTAAACTAAGTCACGTGTTTATTCACATTCTTTTATCAATCAACTCACTTATTTATTCATTCATTCACTCATTTTGTTATTCATTCTGTATTTTATTTACTCCTTTCTTTTCCTCAGAGTATATTAATTAATTCATTTATTTGTTTATATTTTTATTCATTCATTTTTCATCAATAATTCATCTTTTCGTTTATTCACGCATTCATTTGATGAAAATTACTGACACTCTTCAAATAGAAAATATTTCTTTACAAGAATATTGTTTTTCCACTTTGCCCCATAGTTTTTTAAGGTGAAAAAAAATCCACTCTTTTTTTTTTTTTTTTTGAATAACTGCCAAAAATGAAAAATACCATTTTAACGATAGTTGTATTCCAAATATATTATTCCTTCTTTATGTACACTGATTTTTAGAGCAAATTTCCAATTTGTTCATTTCGAAACAAGTATTTTATCTTAACTATTTCACTTTGCCCTACATTCCCCTACATGCAATGAAAATATTTTTTTTTTTTTTAATGATAAAATCACCGTTATTAACCCATTAATGCCTAGCGTCCCTTTTTAGGGACGGTCCAAAAAAGGGTCTGAATTTCCCAAAAATGAACATTTCAACCAAATAATAGTGTTCAATGAGTACCTTGGTATTGTTTCGATTCGTTATTGACAGATTACAGCACATAACCATTGTAAAGTGTGTTCTGTAGCAGTTTTAATATGATCTTTATCAAGAATGACATCGTTCATATAATCTCAAGAACAAAAAGCTAAGTTTTCAAAGTGATTCCCAGCTTCCCAGTTTATGTTAATTGATGATTTTATTTCTTCTCAAAAATTGTCTTTTTAAGTATTATATGGTAGCAGAAAAAAAATTTAGTAAGATAAGTATGTACCCTCTGGGGTCTATCGTCACTTTTAAGGGACGATTTTTCTTTCCTTAATAAAAAAAATATTTTTTTACATGATTTTTTTAAATTATTTTTCTTGTCCATTAAGCACTGTTTGTAACCAGTTTTCAAAATATCTTTGAAAAAAAAATGTCAGGCATTAATGGGTTAAAGTAAAACTTGAACACGTGTTGCATACACTTGGGTTGAGGTTGCCAGAAATCTCTTTCTTGATGGAGAAAAATAATTTTGAACTTGCGAAAGGAGCCACAAAAAAAAGGCCATCAATTAGAGAAAGTATGCCTATAAGTCGGTGATTGCCCACTCCAGACAGATGAGTCCATCACAAGGACAGAACTGCAGTCGTTGGTTGTCAAAACCGAGCTGTGGGTATTTTGCATACAGTTAGTTTCATAACACTGAAATTTTTTTTTTTTTTTAACATGAATACTTTATAAAAATATTTTTGAAAAAAAATTGAACCGACTTCGGAACTTCACTCGGCAAGTGCTCTAAAAAGTAAAAAATAATTTTATTCTTTGAACACCATCGACACTACATTTAAACATAAGTTTTGAAGTCGGCGCAAAAACACTATATAGAACCATACGAAACTATAATTTAACTATATACAGGGTGTCCACTCCAATCGTGGACCAATAGCTAATTTCTAAACCGTTAGAGATAAGCATATAGTTTATTTAGGAAAAAATCTCCAAATTACGAAAGGAATTTTGGGTCTATTCAATGTTTTTCAAAAAATCAAATTTTGAAAGAGTTACGAAATTTAAATTTTTATACAGCCCCCCAGTCCTATCAATCATATTTAGTAAAACATTCTTGACACTGTAACGTTTAAAACTAAAAAAAAATCACTCTTCTACCACAAAAATTGACCGAGTTATGACGTTTTGAAAAATCAAGATTTTGCATTATTTCATGACGTCATCGAGCGATCGCTTAAGGGACCGTATGCGAAATCCTTCAAAATCTTGATTTTTCAAAACGTCATAACTCGGTCAATTTTTGTGGTAGAAGAGTGATTTTTTTTTAGTTTTAAACGTTACAGTGTCAAGAATGTTTTACTAAATATGATTGAAAGGACTGGGGGGCTGTATAAAAATTTAAATTTCGTAACTCTTTCAAAATTTGATTTTTTGAAAAACATTGAATAGACCCAAAATTCCTTTCGTAATTTGGAGATTTTTTCCTAAATAAACTATATGCTTATCTCTAACGGTTTAGAAATTAGCTATTGGTCCACGATTGGAGTGGACACCCTGTATATAAATTGCAATGAATCCAGGTTCTTCAATCGCATTCGCATACACTACATTGACAACCACATATTTATGTAATGGTACAAATATTCAGCTCTTAAAGTTCAATGGTTTCTCTGAAAAATGTTGGCAAAATGTAGTTAAACATCATTTCACCTATAGTTTTTGCACCGACTTCAAAACTTATGTTTAAATGTAGTGTCGATGGTGTTCAAAGAATAAAATTATTTTTTACTTTTTAGAGCACTTGCCGAGTGAAGTTCCGAAGTCGGTTCAATTTTTTTTCAAAAATATTTTTATTTTATTCTTTTTAGTGTAAATGTCCATATGAAATAAGGTAATGTTTCCATTACAAAACTTCACCTAATTTTCTTAAGTAAATGCTTCATAAAATAAACTATGTAAGGAAAAAAAGGAAAGAAAGTATCAACGCGTATAAAATTTTAAACGATTGACACTAAAAAATAATAATTGTTATTCTCTGGTATTTATTTGTGTACTAATCAAAGGCTAAATATTAACGGCTTTTCAACTAATTTATATTTCAAAACAACACTAGATTCTCGTGGTTCATAAAATTTTACGACGTATTAAGTACGTAGCCCGCTAATGAGTTTCATGTTTGCTTCAGTTAAGCCTTCATTCAAAATTTTCATTATCATTATAATAACTGTTTCATATCAATCACGTTTTGTAACAATGAATTTCATATTTAATCATTTAGGACAAATCGCTTTAAATTTGAGCAAAAATTTGGAGATTTTCCTCACTTTCTTCAGAATTCCTTTATCAAACCTTATGTAAATTAAGACTAATAAAACCTGAAATATTACGAATCAATTAGTACCTGGTACGACTTTCAGTTCGTTGGAGTTCAGGAAAAAAGCAGGACATAGAAAGATACTCGGTTTAAAATTTTCAAAAAGACCATAGAAATGAATTTCATTATGCAATCCAGAGAAGCCTGGCGTTAAAAATGGTCATTATTACGATTACTGTGATCCCAATTTCTTTTTCGAAAGATTTCTGCAGGTTCCCGTTATCGAACCCGGACCACGAGAGGATGGGACCAATCAGAATAAAAGACCTTTCTAACAAAAAAAGAATTTTTGAAATCGGTCCAGGCAGCTACGAGTAATCTTATAACATACAAAAAAAAAAATTCTCTGACGAATTGTATAACCTCCTCCTTTGTTGAAGTCGGTTAATAAATGTAGTAAAACAAGCTAGATTTTTTAACCACAGCTCAATTTAAAAAAAAAAATCATGATTTTTAACAAAAACATGTGTTATAAATAGCATTGACATTACATGTTTTTGCCAAAGCTTAAAAAAAAAAATGTGAAATGGAAAATGCAGTTTTAGTGTGTGTTCTGTATTTATTGAAGCAAAACGATGTGATCTATATACATAAAAGACTACTTTTGTATGCGTATGTCCGGGGTAAACTTCAAAACTACTGAACCGATTTTAACCATTTTTTCACCGTAGATAGCTACAGTAACAGGGAGCAGGATAAGCTATAATTTATTTCTAAAAAGCTTAGTTTAAAAAAGTTATTATGGAAAATAGTAAATTTCATGTAGTTTTCCCATTAAATGATTAAATTTTCAGTCCATTCATTCCATCCAAAAATTTATTGCCTGGCAACAACAATATTAATAGTGGTCATAATGAAAATGTGAACCAAGGCTTCACTGGAGTAAGTATGAAATTTATTGCTTTCTTAGGATTTTTAGATTTATCTGTGCCAATAATCGCTAACGGGGTAAATAAAAAGATAATTGATTTTGGCAACAGTTAGAGAACAGAAAATGATTATAGTCAAAAAATTTCTAAGTTAGGTACGTAAGATGTTTTCACCAATGTAGTCACAAGGATATAAACCAGTGGTGGCCAACCCGCGGCACGCGTTCCACAGAGTGGCACGGCAAGGTATTCATAGTGGCACGCGAAGAATTATCAGATAATTGAAAAAAAAATAATGAGTTCAGGCTCTTTGCTACCACTAAAAAAATACCTTGATTAATTTTTAATTGTAATTATATTGACATACAGTCAATATAATCAAGGCTGATTCATGCCCGTCATTTAGGGGGGTCAATTGCCCCCCCCCCCTGACTTTGAGAAATTAATGTATTTACATATAAGTGGGCGAGGTTTTTGGCGTTTTCAGATGAAATTGCATTGTGTTTGGACCCTTTGCCCCCCCCCCCCGGAAAAACTTGAAATGACGGCCCTGGTCTGATTACAGGAAAGGCACAGGAAATTTGAGCTTCAGTTAAAAATTTTCAGCGGGCCGGGCCAAAAATGAGATTGAGAGCTATTGTTTAACAATTCCAGATTCTACTTGTGAGTGCATTTAAGAGAATGTTATGCGTTTCTCAAAAGTGCATTTCTAAAGAGAGTTTTTAGAAATACGTAATGTTTGGAGAATTTGAGAATTTGTTTCAGTGTGCATATTATCAGTGGCGTAGCTAGGGGTTGGCAGAGGAGTGGCTCTTGCCACGGGCGCAGCAGCCAGGGAGCGGCATTTTAACCAAGTTTTAAAAAAAATAGAAAATAAACGTACGAGTTTTTTTCTTTTTTAGTAAAAACGTATTGAAGAATAAAAACTCGGAGGCTTTGGTGACCTCTCTTCAGGGCTCCCCTGACTTCAGGAAAAGTTAAAGTAGCAAGCTGTAGTTGGGTATATAATGTTTTAGTAGAGAAGGAGTGGTTTTAAAAATATTTCTGAAAAAAAAAAAAAAAAAAACTGAAAAAATCCAGGGTTTTCATCCAAAACTAGAAAAAACTTGGATATACGACTAAAATCCTAGGCGAGCTGGGCTTTTTTCAAAAAAAAAAAAAAAAATGGATTTTTTCAAACCCTGATTTTGAAACAAACTGAATTTAGGAAGAGTGTTTTTAAGGGGGGGGGGGGGGGTTCCTTGTTCTTGAGTTGCTCTGAAGCATGTGGGGAGGGAATAATCATTTTGGGGTGGGGGAAGGGATGGGTACACCTGCGGATTTATATAGAAAAGATGTGCTGTTTGTGAGTAAAAACCAAAAAAAAAAAAGCCTATAAATACCATTTTCTCACCTTTTCACATTTTTCAATTTATTCAAAAAATTGAAAGTGGCACGCAGAACTATTTTCCCCCTGAAAGTGGCACTCTCCCAAAAAAGGTTGGCCACCCCTGATATAAACTAATGATGGGACTTATTTTACGTGTAATGTTTGGAAATACTTGACTCCAGTGCGATTGATTTTACAGGGTGCGACAGAGAAACTTGCTGATTTTGGTAAAATCCTACTTTAGGGTTCGGGTTTGGCGATTTTTTTCAGACTGTAGCTTAAGGTTGCAATCATTCAGCTTAAAATCGCCAAACAATCCAATCATCCAATGATAATTCTATGGTTGCCAGATTTAGTAATTTATCGCCGGACCTTAAACTAGGATTCATCCCTGATTTTAATTGGATGCTAATTAGCAAAGAGTGGTCAGAAAGGAGTGGGAAGAGTCTCATTTTAAAGAGAGGGTCCTGAAGTTTTGTTATCTCATAGTTTAGTTGTCGCCATGCGTTGGACAAAGGAGCAACGAGCGTTCACCGCCGAATCTTACTTTTCAAATAATCTTTCGGTGGTCACCACTCAACGTGCCTTCCGAACTCGGTTCAAAATTCAGCCCGTTGTTCCCATTCCTGGCTGGGAATCGACTGTTTTGTGGGTGAAAACATTCAGGGAAAGTGAGAGTGTGGCAAACAGAGGTCCAGGAGGTCAACGGATTTCCAGAACCCTAGAAAACGTGGAAAAAGTGAGGGAGTCGTTTTAGCGCTCTCCCAGGCGTTCGGCGCGTAAACACGCTGCTGCTTTGGGGATTTTTGATTGGACACTGAGACGAATTTTTCGCAACGAACTCCAGTTTCATCCCTACAAACTTGCTGTGGTTCACCAGTTGAGTGATAACGTCTCTTTGAAAGGTGACGTACCGTGGCCGGCCCGCTCTTCCGATTTGACACTCTGTGACTATTTTTATGGGATTATCTCAAATCGATCGTTTACAACGACAAGCCCCGGACCCTGCAACGCATGGAGAACAACATCCGGCTTGCTATCACCAACATCCCATCAGTCGATATGCTCGAAAGAGTGCAACAAATCTAGGGTACATGAGTGCATCATTAACAGGGGCCGTCATTCTTCCCGATGTAGTTTTTAAATCTAACTAATATAAAAATTCAGAATGGGTACCATATCTTATAAAAAGTAGTAAATTGATACATGATGTACTTTTCCCTTAGTTGACTTTTCAAGTCTGCAATTTTCTCCGCCGCACCCTGTACCAAGCTCATAACATTTCCGATTTACCTAAACATTATTTGTAGCTTGCATTTGTATTTAAGGTGTGTAATACAGTTTTTTAGTTTGTCCAGTCAGAAAAAATTGCCATTGTTTACAGAAGTAGCCATTGTGTGTATAGATATGCACTTTAATGTTGAAAAATTCATGAACGAGTGTCACTAAAACACCATACCCGGCCGAAACCCGGGCAGGGCCTGGTACCCGGCTAGTGAAAACATAATTTATATTGTATGCTTCGGCTAAAACTTAAATAAAAAGTGAATGATAAATTCAAATTTTTAGTAATTTTTTAACATGATTTTTAGTAGAAACAAGTAGTATAAGTTGCATTTGTGATACACATTTTTGCTAAAGCTTAATAATTCGGTGATAAATTCAAGCAGCGATGAATTTCGAAATAGGTGCAAATAAGAAAAATATAGCATCAAGAACTTGATTCGAAAGCAAAAATGTTACAAGCCTATTTTGCAAAGAATGAAAAAGCAGGAAGATGATATGTCCATTTCCAACGTGACGTCACCGAAAAAGAACGGAATGATGCCAGATCCTCCAAGCGGAAAAGTGAATGCGTGCGCTGCGTCACGTAGACACAAGTTTCGACTTTGAGATATTCATTTAAAGACATAAGTGGAAAAATACTTTATTTCATGGTTAACTTTTGTTTCAAAAAGATTTGCAGAATTATTTCGCACGTAATAAAATTCGATTTCGAGAATTGTCAGGTCCCAAGCGTGAAATTACTCTTGAGAAGTAAAATAAAAATTAATAGAACGTTAATAGAAGATAGTAAAAGTAAGAGTTAATAGGACACAGTAAGCACCGATTTCTTTTCTCTCTCTTTCTATTTTATACAATAAATCCCATTCACCTATTTTAATGGAATCAGTCACATTCGATTTCATTTTTTATACTCTGACGGAATCCATTTTAGTTTTAATTAAAAACTGTTTTATCTTCTTTTTCTTTTTTTTTGAAATTTTATTTGCAATATTTAATTTAGAAGAAGAATTTAAGAACACAGTTGGATAGAATTTCACGGAAATATTATTATTGTACTTTTATTGATTTAATTATTCGATCAAAAAATAAGCTCATTTCTCATTTTCAATAGCAAATTCAAATATTTATTTTTAAAATGTTTATCAAACGAAACTCCCCCCACCCCCCACGTTGAACTATCCAATATTAATAACTCATTCAAATATAATTTTTCTCTCTTTCTTTCTTTTCTTTTTTTCTTTTAAACTGCAAAGAGAACATTCTTTTGTATAAAAACCAAGATAAAATCATCGTTTCTTTTTTAATTTCCATTGGTTTTGGAAAATTTTTGGAGGAGCGAAAGAAATTTGCATTGCTGTGGAAACGACTAAACATTTTTTATCACCATGAGTTCATCAACGTTCAGATGTACTTGTTCAAGAAAATACCCGCTTTAAATGAGTAAAATTCTTGTTGAAACTTTTGTCAAATCAAGTTTTTGCTACAGCTCTCAAAATAAATACTTCCGCCTTTCTTTTTTCGCAAACTTAGGTGTTTTCAAAATATTCCTAAATAAACGGGTATAACTTTTCCTCGTCATGCAAATATTTAATTTATGAGTCTTCTTAACAGTTTATTTTACCATCAAAAAAATAATTGCTTTGGAAAATGATATTACAAGCATCAGCCCACGCATTCTAAGCTGTTTCTAAAGGTAACTTGTAATTTTCCTATTGCACTTCCTATAACCGTAACCAAATTATAATGTTATTGACAGCTCGGGGAATTGTTAGAAATAGATTGCGAAAGTTTCAAAAATGGAAAACTTCTTGTGTGTTCCAGTTCAAAGAAACAGTTACTCGATTGTTTGCTCACTGTTTATTGTTTTTAATAGATAACTCGAATTGCTGTTAAAAGTTTATTTTCAAATTTCAATTTGGTGTTTCTATACTCACTTTCGATACATTTTCATCATTTCGAAAGTAGGATATGCAATGATCTGGTTTTAATACGATTACGAGCCTTGAGGTTTTGGGCAGGGCTGAAGCGCCGGGGCCTAATTAGCATTGAAGCTTACTATACGCCTATACCCTACGTAACGCGAGCTGGCGGCACAAAGTAAAATTAATTTCCCACTCTCCGCACTTTTCCCCTGTTGGTTGTTGTAGTTACGGCGCTATGGACTTTTTCCCCACTTAGCTTTTGCAACAATAATTAACCCCTTCAGACCTGGTGTCCGGTATACCGGACATCAACTTTGAACAGCTGCTAATCACTTAATAATTGACTTAATTACTTGATTGTTTTTGTAGTTGACAGTTTGCAATCTGCTTGCTATTATCTGATCAAAAATTTCTGCTTTTGGGATTGGCAACATTCCCAAAAATGGATTGAGAAACTGGGATTGGGTTGTTTTTCCAACCATGCACTCTCGCCGAAAAAAGTTGCTTTTTTTCTGAGTTTTCTAACATCGTATGATCTTTTATTTATCATTTCAAATGCTTATATTATGTTTTGTTATTGTTTGGAGAATATTTTACGACAAAGTTTGAGTGATGTTTTATATATTTTTTTGCTGAAATATTAATTTCAAAATATGTATCTGGAAAATTGGACACGTCATAACTCTTTTAATTTTTTACTCACAAGTTTGAAATTTTGTTTGTGAGATGCTCTTAGCCATAGTACTTTGTGTACCAAATAAAAACATTTTTGGTTAACTATTTCATAATTCCGACTGAAGGGGTTAAATCAAGCGGTTAAAATTGCATTGTGCATAAACTATTATTCAATTGATAAATCAACGTTGATAAAGCAGAACTTTTTGCTCTGTTTACGTATTACTAGATTAGTTAGAAAACATTGAGGAATAACTGAGACATGAGGATATGAATAAAAGCGTAAGCCTCATTCGATAAACATGAAATGAATGGAATGCCTCAACAGCAGTGCATAAAAAAAAGAGTGGAGCTGTTTTCTTTCGTACGGTTTCCATGGAGACGACGCAAAATTTCCAAAAAAAGACACTGCTAGTTTAAAGAAACCGAGTAAGAGTTCCCAGAGGGTAGTTTAGTTGCCTCTACCAGAAATGTAACAGCAAAAGGGGCACAGGGGGCCACGTGGGCCTAGAGGTAGGGTACTCTCCTCGTAAGCAAGTGGTCGCGGGTTCGAGTCGCGCCTTGCCCATGGATGTTATTTCATCCTCTCTGTGCCGTGAATCTGTCCTGTGTTTGCCAGGAGGCACGCAGTCCTCTTGAATGTTGAAGCTGATAGCTTCTGGAAAAAAAAAAGAGGCACAGCGATCTTTTCGGGGGGGGGGGGGAGGACAGCAATTTCGAAATAAAATACAGAGTCCATTACAATTTCAGAAAAACTACACGAAATTTTTGCGCAACAAAAAGGGCGCAGCAATATTTTCAAGGGGAGGAAAGAGCAATCTATATACATAAATGACTACTTTTTGTATGTATGTCCGGGATAATCTTCCAAACTACTGGACCGATTTTAACCATTTTTTCACCGTAGATAGCTATAGTAACAGGGAGCAGTATTTCTAAAAAGCTTAGTTTAAAAAAGTTATTATGGAAAATAGTAAATTTCATGTCATTTCCCCATTAAATGATTGAATTTTCAGTCCATTGTTGCAAAATTTGGTCGCCTCGCAACAACAATATTAATAGTAATTATGATGAAAGTTTTGAACCAAGGCTTCTCTGGAGTAAGTATGAAACTTATTGCTTTCTTAGGATTTTTATATTCATCTATGCCAATAATCGCTAATGGGGTAAATAAAAAGGGAATTGATTTTGGCAACACATAGAAAATGGAAAGTGCTTTTCGGCAAAATCACACGGATAAAATTTATAACGCATTTAAGTTTGATTTCAAGTTCTCCTTCACACCCAGTTAATCTACCGGGAACTACTTTAGTATACCCCCCCCCCCAATTGGAAATTTGGCGACTTTTCTTTCTCGTCAAGCAAAATACCTGTTTTTGTTGTTGCCACAAAACTTTTTAAAAAGCTCAAAAAATAGTACAAAATGCAAGAAAATTCTAAATTTGGCAACAGCAAAAACCTAAAAGCTGAAAAAAACTAAATTGGCAACACCAAAAATAAGAAATAGTAACCCTAAAAAGTCCGTAAAGGAGTGCCAGATTTGACGCTTAATTGGGGGGGGGGGGGTATGTCAAAGTTATACCATCTACCGCATGGTCACAAAAAATAGCTTTGAGAAATATGATTCTACTGGTCTTAGTTGAAAGTCATATATTTATTTTCTTGGATTTGGAATGTTGCATTTAAAATCCGCCCAACGTCAGGCACATCAGCTAGTTTTGAAATAAAATATAGGATCCATTATAGTTGCAGAAAAATTACAAGAAATTTTTGAAAGCCAAGAGCGGGAGCTAGATAAAAACAAAATCTGGTTTGGACCCAAAAATATGGCATGTGCTGATTTTCACAGTACGGACGTTAGAAATAGCACTTATTAAATGCATGAACTTTTTAGACAGCATAGACTTCCCCTACATTTATAAAAATGCGGCAAACATATAGAAGAACACTTTTAAAGTGTAACGAAACGTAATGTTTTTTATTAGTGTCTCAGGTCTAAAAAGGTCTTAACCCATTAATGCCTAGCGTCCCTTTTTTGGGACGGTTCAAAAAAGGGTCTGAATTTCCCCAAAATGAACATTTCAACCAAATAATGGTGTTCAATTGTTTCTGTTATTAACAGATTGCAGCTCATAACCATTGTAAAGTGTGTTCTGTAGCAGTTTTAATAGGATCTTTATCAAAAATGACATCGTTCACAATCTCAAGAAAAAAAGCTTAAGTTTTCAAAGTTTCACAGCTTCCCAGTTTATGTTAATTTCTGATTTTATTTCTTCTTATACAATGTCTCTTTAACCCATTTATGCCCAAGTTTTTTTTAACAATTTTTTTCAATTTTTATCTGCTTAAAACTCTTACTTGGAATGGTTTACATACATTTCAGGCTTGAAATAGTTCGCCGCTGCCATATTTATTAAGTTATTTAACTCCTGTTTATGGGATTTTTGCAGATATGTGCGAAAAATACGACCTTATTTCACTTTATTTTTGCAAAGTAACATTACGGAAGGCATCTGTGATCCATTTTAAGCAAATCATTTTAAAATAGTTTAATTCTATGAAAAATAAGTTCGCGAAAAAAAAAAAAACTTTCTGTGGCTACCCATGCTAGATCGTTGCTTGACTGATTTGTCTGAAAATAGCTGTCAATAAATAAATTCTGATGTCCAAATAACGGCTCCAACTGGTTTTCTCAAGAAGAAGGACTATTTGACTCGTGAAATACAGCTTTAGTAAAAGGATATACCCATTACAGGTTTTTGTACGCAGTAACTAACAAGCGTCCCGTTTTCAGGACACAGGGCATAAATGGGTTAAATATTATATCGTAGGCAGAAAAATATTTTAGTAAAACAAGTATGTACCCTCTGGGGTCTATCGTAATTTTTAAGGGACGATTTTTCTTTCTATATGAAGAGGTATTTCCGGGCTTATAGGCCGTGGTTCTCATCGAACACGGCCTATAAGCCCAGAAATACCTCTTCATATTGACGCCGGCCGTGAAAGCCTGAAGAAGTATTTAGATTTTTCTTTCCTTAATAAAAACGCTATTTTTTTACATAATATTTTTTAAATTATTTTTCCTGTCCATTAAACACTGTTTGTAACCATTATACAAAATATCTTTGGAAAAAAAATGTCAGGCATTAATGGTTTAATAAAAACTACACAAAACATGTGCAATGCTAAAAACAAAATTTCAAATCTTCACCAACATGTACCTTCAAAAGGTTGCAATATTTTCATAGTGCGATTAAAATGATTTCGATTTGCGGATACCTAATTGAACTGAAATATTGGTTCAATTCCCATGTGTAAATGGCGGTCGAGTAGATCGAATCACTTCAGAAGAAATCTTTGAAGAAATTTCATCTAATTTCTTGCAAAAGTTGAGGGGGAGTCCGTTTTATTGTTATTTTTTTATGCAGACACTTCACATTTAATTCTTAGATAGACTTGTATCTATATATATAAAGATGACGGTGTTTGTTAGTTTGTTTGTTTGTTTGTTTGTTCGTTTGTAACCGCTGGCCAGAAGCCCCCACAGCACCCACAGACCTGAAACGTGGCTCAAAAATTCGAACGCATCCCAGTAAAATGCACCTCGAAAGCCAAATTTTTAATTTCGAATTAGTTATTTTTAAATTAATTAATTAGTCTCATTTTTGGTGTATCCGCCATAATTGAGGGGAGAAAACCTTCCCCCACCCCAAAGCATTATATATCACTGGAAAGGGTTTTTTTTTCTGAAAAAGAGAACTTGTAGCACGTTTCTGTCCGTTAATTACGACAGGAGATATTAATTAATCAAATTTAGCCGATTTTCAAGGCATAACTCTACGCAATACTGAAACACTAGGTCCATTTTCCTGATCAGCTGCTCTTTTGTCCCTAAGTTGCATATTGGTTTAAATTTTGCGTATAGATTTAAGCCTTGAAAATTTATTCAATTTGCATAATTAATATCTCCTGTTACTTACTTAACTTTCTGTCTTTTTGATTTATTTGGCAAATTGATTAAAACTTTAACATGACTTAAAGTGGAATTTAAAGGGTTGTGAAGAGCATTTGAACTAAAGGATATAATAATTTTACTTCAGAGGGTTGGAGTGAATTTAAATTTATTCAGTTGACATCCTCAAAATTCGGTGTTACCGAAAATGTCAGAATGGAACTATTATTGTTAAATATTTAGTGATGGCTATTCAGTTCCTCTTAGCATTTGGCGTCGTAAAGTTTGGCCACAATCGAGAAATTTACCAAACCTCCCAGCCTGTCAAACACTATTTTCTCCAAATCAAAGAAAAAGAAAACGCTCTGGGAAGGAACAGCAGTTGTTCGCAGTCTAAAGAGTATTTTATTGCATGTTTAAAACATGTATTTAATGCCGCCATCACTAAATTTTTAGCAATTATAGTTCCATTCTGACATTTTCGGTAACACCGTTATTCAATTACCCTTCGTATTTGGCGTCATAAAGATTGGCAACAATCGAGAAATTTACCAAACCACCCAGCCAGTGAAATCTTGCTTATTTGAGGGTCGCTGTTAGATTGTAATCACTTAAAAGAGTTGGCGCGAAAGACATAATATTTCTTGCCTTTTAATGTTCACATTAAAATCACGGAAGAATGGTTGTGGCTGAGCTACCTGACGACAATCGGTTCCCTATGTTAATCAATTTAGATTTGGCGACCAATTTTACATTGAAATTATGGTTAAATCGGTGAATTATATTAAATTTCAAGGGCAAACTTGCTGTGTTCGTTGAGAGTTTTCGAAAATCTTGGCACTACAGTTGTGTCAAAAGTTCCATTGAAACGTTCAAATTTTGCTAAAAATAAACAAGTTCGTCACACGCACACACACACACGAAATGAAGAAAAAAGTCTTAACAACTAAAATAATCCTGTCATTTAACACTACAAACTGTGAAATGGCATTAAACGTGTCATTTCTGTATATAAGGTTGTGGAGCACATGTAAATTAAAGAATATAATAATTTTATTTTAGACGGTTGGAGTGAATTTAAATTTATTCAGTTGACTTTCCTTTGCATTTATGTCACGGGCATCGCCGTGCGGGTACTGCTAGTTTCATATAAAACTTAGCTGTTTTTATATGCATCACCCTTATAGATACCTTGCAGTATCGTCAAAGCATTGAATTTTATCCTCAATAGCATGAAGCAGGTCTCATTATTTTGAAATAATGAAACACATACACACATAATAACAAAACAAGGAGTTCTGTCAAGAACTAAATGAGCCTACTTTCCCGTATACCGACATCGGCATTCTAGCATCTGATCAATAATCTCTTTTAATCTGACCAATAATCTTTCATAATTTGAGACTGCAAATTATGTCACACATACATTTTTAGCACCTAAAGCTGACTTCTAAAAACAAATTATGTCTTTCTCGTCTGATGAAATATGCACCGTAAAAAGTAAACAAGAGAATAAATAAAGTTGTAGCATCGTTTTAACAATGCACCTATTATAATTATTCCACAGAAAAATTTAATTGTTTTGAAAAAAGGATTAAAAATAAAAATCACATCAAAGCACATTTCATCAATCAGAATAAAAAATTAAAAAAACTCGTTCGTAAATAAAATATCTCGAATTTTATTTTACCGACAAACAGACCGACAGACACACAGATTCCCCATCTCAAAACCCTACTTCCCAATTTTTAATTTTTCGATTAAAAAAAAATTTAAATTGCTTTTTGACAGTTTTTTGGCCTTGGTGATATTTTTGAGATGCTTTTTGCCACTTTTAATGCTTTTGTTTTTTTCGTCTTTCTTTTACTTTAACCGGAAAGTAAGCTAAAAAAGAGAAAAGGGATAATAATTATAAAAATTAAATGAAGGGTCAGGGGGAAAAACCACGGTAGTCACATTTGATTCATTTTGAGAAAAACGAAATTACTGTCTAATCTTTTATCGTAAAACCTTCCTCGCATCTGCGCATGCCTGAGGTCTCTTTGGATTTCCTCAAAATAGGGGGGAAATGCGAAGTAACATTCAACAGGAAGTAAGAAGCGAGCAAGTGCGTCTCCTTATCCTATCCCCCCTTTTTCAAATGGAAGCGATCGTGACTGCCAGGCGCGCAATACGCAGACAGACAGTAATAACTTTGCGAACTCATAAACTTCCCCAGTATACTTGTTCTAAAATGACAATAATACATGGACTACAGTGTTTTTTCACGAATATTGCATATACTAAACGAAATTACACTTATTTTTCGAACAGGTGGTAGCATCAGTTTAAAGTCAACAAAAAGTGGACTACCGTGGTTTTTCCCCCTGACCCTTCAAATAAATAATAAAGTTTTTTTCCCTTTGTGTTGTCGCAATGTTTTTGTATAGGTTTGACTACAATACCACCATTCCTGACAAACATATATTTTTACTGCACATATTTTTTAAGCACTTTCAGAAACGTTACGCCACATGAATTCATCAAATTCCAGCTCGATTTTCTTTCCTAAGTCTGTTTTTGTTCCCATCGTGAAAAACGCTACTTCCTCCTCCAGGTATCTCCCGTTCTATGCACGGTGTCAAATAAGTCAGATCAATTTCTTGCAGTTTGTAAAAGTGCAGCTATAGTGTAAAAATAAATCGCTTTATCGCATCCGTCATCCTTAGCCTTGAAAGTGATCAGTCCAAAGCTCTCATCCTGCCGCATCTAATCGCCCACATAAGGAAAACAGCCCACAACACTAAACAAGCATCAAAACTTCAAGATTTTTTAATGGGCCATAAAATAATAGGAGCTGATGTCATCAGTGTCATTCCCTTTAGTTTCTGATTTCAACTTCCTTCTTACATCACTTTGAATGTTAACCGATTTTCTTTTCTTTTCAACTGTTTATCTTCGAAAATAACTTCGATGCATGTTTGGAAGAAGAATAGCTTGTACCCAGGGGTTGTCTATAAATGATGTCAAGCTTTGAAGGGGGTGAAAATGTGACAGTTTCTGACAAGGGGAGGGATGGGGAGTAACAAGAAGTGTGACATC